>CAEFZX010027991.1:0-53906 GCA_903066825.1 Alfaro cultratus | reverse complement strand
TATATATATATATATATATATATTTACATATATATATATATATATATATATATATAATGAGCTTCAGTCTTTCTAACTTGATGATTTAGGTTCCCATGGCAAACAATTTGGACATCACTGGTTTAAACTGATTCCTCTCTTTTTCTTCCACCTGGACAGTAAAAGCCCCCAAAGCAAGATACACTTTCCTAGGAGAAGCAATACGAGGCGTCTTTCCCCCACACATGCAATGTTCAATTGGGTGTAGAGGGAAAGACTGCAAGTATGACAACCCAAACTACTGGAGCGAGGACAACCAAGCAATAAGAGGCCTCTATTCATCCTGGTACACGCATATGTTATGACTTACTGTATCGTTAGAAAGTATTTGCTCCCTGATAGATTTCTTTAGTCTTTGCTTTTTTGCCCCACTGCTTCAGATCATCAAACTAATTTTAATGTTAGACAAAGATAACCTGGGTAAATACAGGTTATCCAAGCCATTAATTTATGGCTTTGAGTTTAAGAATGTTTTAAACATTTAATCATGAAATGATGCAATTTACTAATGGGGAAAAAAAGTAGACACACATTGGCCTATTGTAGAATTTAAGAAATGAAGGTGAGTGAACCAACACTCAACTACAGCAATATTAAAAAAAAAAGTTTTATTCAAAGCACTTGATGGCAGTTGCTGACCATCAAAACCATTTATTAGTTTTAGATGAACATTACTTTTTCACATAGGACCAGGTTGATTTGGATAGCTTTAGCCCTTTAATGAAAGAAATCGATCAAACTTCAGACTATGGTAGTCTTTGTGATCTGAAACATGTCATTGTGACAGCAAAATGATTGTTTTTTTTGTTGTTGATTAAATAAAATACATTTGATGAACTTAGAAAAATGTGAATTCATGTTTACTGTACATACAGTTGCTGACGGTTTTGTTCTTCTGCTTGTTTTAGGGTTACCGACCATCTTCTTGCTATGTCTAGACCTTCAACAGAGATCATTCAGAAGTATGACATTATTGATCAGTTCATAAGGTAGTCACATTAATTTATGGCTTTGAATATAAGAATGTTTTAAATAAAGCATGGAAGAAATGAAAACAGTGGCATGGTCTGGGGTCTGTTTTTGTTCTTGTGCTGAAGGAATGGAATCAAAACAGTGATCAACCTACAGTTACCTGGAGAACATGCAAGCTGTGGAAATCCTCTGGAACCAGAAAGTGGATTTTCATACCGCCCCGAAGTGTTCATGGAAAATAACAGTATGTACTTTTGCAAGAATTTTGAAATATACAGTTCTGGAAAAAATTAAGAGACCATTTAAAATTATCAGTTTCTCGGATTTTACTTTTTATAGGTATATGAGAGTGAACTCCATTATAGTATTAACAATTTCGTGGTTTTCAAGAGAAATACTGCTATAGCATTGTTAATCTGTTAAATATTCCCTCTCTGTTTAAGTCTAGTTATTAATGCAAAAAATAGCAACAGGAAGTTTAAAGTCTGTCTGAAGTGGGCTCAAAAACAATGAAGATCCAATTATTATAAAGATCATTAATGGATTCTATGCCCTTGCCAGACCAAAATAGAAAAATGTTTTACAGATGGGAAGGTTTGAAGTTGTGGTTTCAAAACGTGGTCTCAAAAAGAGGGACTTTGTTAGTCAAAATGCTTTCTCTTTAAGGTGTTTTCAGTCATAAATGTGTAATGTTAAAATGGGGAATGCAATGCATGTTGCCATTTCAGTTTATTTCTACAATTATGGCTGGAAAGACTACGGAGTGGCCAACCTTACCGTCATTCTGGACATGGTCAAGGTCATGGCCTTTGCAGTGCAGGAAGGAAAGGTAGCAGTCCACTGCCATGCTGGACTTGGCAGAACAGGTAGGTTTGTTGTACAGAGAGTTTATTTCACATTGAGATTTTTCACATGCAGATCAAAACATTGTGCTAAAGTTTTCCTGATTTCACTCCAGGGGTACTCTTGGCATGTTTCTTGGCCTTTGCAACCAGGATGTCTGCAAACCAGGCTATTTTGTACGTTCGTGCCAAACGGCCCAATTCCATCCAAACCCGGGGTCAGCTGCAGTGCGTCAGAGAGTTTGTCCAGTTTCTTGCCCCTTTAAGAATTGTTTTCTCCCACGCCAAGCCTCACTCCCAACCTGTGACCCTGTCCCAGTACCTTAACCGTCAGAGACGCATTCTGCATGGCAATGAGAGGAAGCAACTGAAGCACTTGCCCAAGATTATACATCTAGTGTGTGGGCTCTTGGTGGACATTGCAGAAAACCGGCAGGTGATTGAGGAAGACATTCTTGAAGCCCCTGATATTCAGGAAATTGAAATGACTCTCAGTCTCATTGAAAAGATGGGGCCTGAATTATTTGCAAAGGAACCCCGCCTGCCCGGTTCACCCACCTTACCCAGGCATTTCCACGAGCCTCCCATCTTCTACCACCGCAAAAGTCTGAGCTACAGTGAGTCTGACTTGAGACGATTGGGCTCGCAGCTAAACCTTCTCACGCAACCCCTGACCTCTGTCTCCAAATCAGAGACAACTCTCCCCTCATGCCACAAGCAAGGCCAGAACATCAACACGTCCAATGTTTCCCACAGTTCGACAGGATCACTCTGGCAAATTAAGAATGAGGAAAGCCAGAAAGATGGAACGATTGTGGTGACGAAACTGAAAAGGAAAACCATGCATCGTAGCGAATCTGTGGGAAATGAGAAGCCAACTAAAACGGGAAACATGTTGTCCAGGTGGAAGGCAGAGCAGAGAGAAGAGCTAGTAATGAATGGGGTAAAGTCTAAAGATAAAGAAGATGAGCAATCAGTACTTCCCTTCATTACACTGCAGTCTGAGCTGTCTCTGGAGGCCAGGAGGCTGCTGGTGGCCCAGGCACTCGCAGTGGACCTTTTTCTTGAAGGAGAAGAGGAGCATAAGTCCAAAGTACTGGCCTGGCAGGTAACCGACTTACCATACTGAAGTTTGTTAAATATATAACAGTAAACATATTTGTAATTGTAAACATATTCCTATTCCTTGGACTTTTCTACATTTTGTTAAATGATAACTACAAACTGTCCTGCAGAAAGGCGAGTCACTACTGCAGTCTCCAGTGTTTTACAGCTTCTACAGGTTTTCTCTTGGGATTGTCCTGTATTTAGCTTCCATCATCTCTGCACTGTTTCTCTGTACCTGATGCAATCACCATTTTCTTTAGAAGATTATGCATCCTTTTCCTCCACTTCACAATTAAGTAACACAACGTGGAGAAAAAAATAGTATAAAATTCATTACACCAAAGATGCATTCAAACCTGCAATGTTGCAGGGGCTGATGTTAGTGCTGAAATGTGTGCAGGAGGACATGAATCAAGGTAGTGCATGGGAGAGACTTTGCACAGAGCGGGATCCGTTCATCTTGACTGGATTAATGTGGTCATGGCTGGAGCAGCTTAAAGAGCCAATCATCTCTATCAAAGATGCCAAAGCCCTGAATCCACGCAACACAGACGCTAAAACTGCCCTCAACAAACTGGTCCAGGTAAGAGGCTATTCTGAACTTCTGAATTACAGACATAACAGAGGAAAAAAACATTTTAAGCTAAACCTTCTTGCCATTTCTTGTCAGGCACCCAAGGAAACAGTAACATGCATACTGAACTGCATGGCTCATATGATGACTATATCAGAGGAGGTTGAAACAGCTTTTTTGAATAGAGCGATCAAGGCATTCACCTGGGTAAGAAAGTATAAAACCTGATAATCTGGGACCGGAAGTGGATTGTTTCACCAAGTGTTGTTTATCTTTATGTTGACTGTTGATTTTAACAGATCAACATTAATTCAGTGGAAGAGGGCAAACTGTACAAGAAGATGGTGGCAGTCCTGAGACGTGTTCTTCTGGACCTAAGATCTACGGCTGTGAAGGAGGAGGAAAGAGCCAAAACTGTGCTCCCTCCAACATGACCACAGCTGGTCTTACTGTACATGAAATACATTCTTCTGTGCCTTGTGACATTTTTTTTTTATAAGTCAAAAGCCATATTGTAAAAAAACAAAAAACTCTACCTTAGTAGAGTTTAGGTGACACTTCAAAGAACAAATCAGATAGTTTCAAAACATTCTGCCTTAAGATTGGTCACACTTGTCCCTCCTTACTTTACCCCACAGTCAACGAACATTCAAAATACAAACTATTTTATAGTCATTTATTATTTCTTAACAACCAAATTGCAGGTCGTTACATTCCTGTTAATTGTCAACACACATCCACCAAAGAGCATAAGAGTCCATAATAAAGTCAAATGTCGGAAGGTTTTGTAAATTGCGTGTTGGTCTTTGTGGCGGGCCGCAACGCTCAAGATGTGAAAGAGTAAGCTTTAAGAACGTCCTTCCCATTATTTCCTTCTACTGAAGCCACTATGCTGGTGTAGTCACAGGCAACGTGAGTGAACCCTCTGCAACAGAGAAATATGCAGTAATCAATAATACGGAATAAATGTACTCTTCCAGAGGTCAGCAGTAATTACTGGAGCGTGTCCCAATCCAATAATTACATACTGAATATTTTATCAAATGTATTACCTATTGATACTGATCACATGTCTGTCGTGATATATATTGCCATTGATTTATTGTCGCAAGAATGGTGCAAAATAAATAAATAAATAAAATTAAGTAAAACCAAAATTTGGGTTTGGGAATGGCCTAGTTAAAGTCGGGATGTAATCCAACTGAGATAATGTGGCATGAGCTTAAACAAGCAGTTGGTCCTTAAAAGGTTGTGACTTCTTGGTAGATGAAGGCGGTATGTTAGGTCTGAGACACTAACCTGGACATTGTGTGAGAGCCTCCCAGTAAGTGGAACTGACTCTCCAGAGTGAGCCCACCATCTTTGTCGTTCTTCCACGTCAACACTCGTAAAGAGAGGTCTTGAGACGCCGTGACGACACGAAAACTGTCCTACAAAACAAAATTCATAATTCAATGCTAAGCTTCCAACCAATTCAGGAACTGGACTTCTGAACTTCAAATAAAAACAGCCTACCACATATATTGAGGAGATGGGCATGATGTGATCTTTAAAATTAGCAAGCACGACTCCTTTCAGCGAGTACACCCACAGCTGGTCCCCGGATGCCAGCACTATGCAGTTGCTGTTCTTGGCCTCCAGAAGGATTTGTGATGAGTAGTGGTTCAGCATCAAGGGGAAGGACTCCATCTGCTGGACTAAAGTTGGAAAGAGATTAGATTTTTTTATATTAATTTAAGGGTTTAATATAATGTCTACCACCCCTTGAAGCTGGAACGTGTTTCGGAAAAGCTTTCCACAAGCTATAGTGGTGAGCATGTAGGAATTTTCACTATTTATCCTAGAAAGCACTTATGAGGTCAAACATTGTTGGAGGAGAAGATCTGGCTTGCTGTTTCCAATCTAATTCATTAGTGTTCTTTTGGGTTGAGAAAGGGACTTTGTGTAGGCCAGTCAAGTTCGTCCACTCCAAACTCACTCATCTATGAAAATTACTTTTTGCACTGGTGTGCTGTCATTTTAGCCATTATGCCTTGTTGTACAAAACAACAAGGCATAATAATGCAAATACAAAAACCATGTGGTTGAGGTGCAAGCTGCTAAGTGAGATTCTTCCAACTATTAGTTGGGATTTGTGTGTATGTACCAGTATGTATAATTATCATGCTGTGTGGATTAGAGGAAACAACTCAAATTTGTTTTTAGAAATTATAGTTAACTGTTTGCAGTTCAGTCATTTCACATTTAAAAAAATAAATAAATAAATTTTAAGCCAATGATGAACGTTAAATAAGCTCTTCACTGGCACAGAAAATTGTTGTTATTAAATCCAATGAACGAGTAATAAAAATGTTCTGCATGCCATAAGAGTAAGCTAAATAAAATACTGGTGCCAGGAAGATTTCCAAACTGTTCCTGCGGTGACGCAGACATTTTTCCTGGATGACTCACTAACAGACTTTTTGTTTCCCAATGATCTGAGTTCAGAGCTAAAGCATTTTCCAAGTCATTGTACTAAACATCAGGGCTCACCCTGGATCTCTGTCTTGTACTTCATCTTTTTAATGCTGACATCAAAGACAGAGAGGCCTTTGTTGCCTCTGAGCTCAGTGTGGTGGATGATGGCCAGTCTGGCAGGCTGGGTGGGTATGAAGACAGCAGCTTGGCACCCGAGGACTGGCACAGTCTGGCACAGAGAATCTTCATCTTCAGACGGTGAGGTCAAACTCTCACTGTTAATCACCTGGCAAAATAAAAAGCCAAGTAACACAGGTGTACAAGGAATGTATCTATACTTTTCATTCATATCAATTTTCCTTCTGGTGGAATTTGCACAGAGGTAACGCAGAAACAATCTGGAGCAGGCAACACAGACAGTTATGTAGTCAAAGACAACCTCAAATACCTTTAGACTTAAATCATCATTTTCCTTGGTTCCAGCTATAATCCACTTCTTGTCAGGTGAAACAAGGAGTATGTTAACTTTGAAAGAGTCACACACCATTAGACTTGACTTTTTAGTCAAAGTCAAATCAGCCAGTGTGCAAATTGATCCCTGGCCAGTTCCAACCTGGTAGAGAACATAATGTCAGGAAAAAAAACTACACGATCACCAAGGAGATTGTGGGGGTACTTACAGTCAGGAACCAATCATTGTTGATGTTGTACTGCAGTAATGTACAGTGTGAAGATGCAGTAGAAAAAGAAGCCAGCTCCTGACCAGTCTTTCCTTGCCACGTCTTAATGAGGCCTGTAGAGTCTGATGTGATAATAACTTCCTCCTTCTCATCAGCTATAATCCCTGTCAAAGGACTCTGCACAGGACTACACCACAGGCTCTCACCCTGAGAAACAAAACAAGCATTAAAATCATGGCTCAAAAAGCCCAACAAGGGTCACTATTTAAAATATGCTGCAAGAAATAAGTGGACAATTTTTTTTGAGTAGATTTACAGTGGCTAATTCAAAGTATGATTGGAGAAGGAAAATCAAACACTGGCATTTAAATGCGAGCATTAACAGCATCTCTCCTTTTGTTAAAGCTGTAGAAGGGATTTTATGTTATTTTTTTTTTTCTTATTTTAATGACACACCTGCAGTGGGAAATCCATTTTAACCAACATATAGAGGACAAATGCAAAAGTATATGCATCACCAAACAAAAATCAGATTCAACCCAGAAAGCACTTAAATGTCCACTTTCATTATAACTATCAAGCAAGAGGCTGTGACAGGAAAAGGGAAGAACACCCGTTAATGGGTAGAATATATTAAGTGGTAAGTGACATGTTTTTTTCCCTCGAACTTGATGTGTTTGAACAGAGGTAGTCAAAATCCTGTGTCCTGTATGTTTTGAATGTTCCACTTGGTTCAACACACCTAAATCCAATGAGTGGTTTATAAGGGGCCCTCTGCATAACTTTTTAACATTGTCAAGAGGTATTTTAGTGATTAGCTGTGTTTAATCAATGTTGTATCTTATACAGTCAGGGCATTTGCTGGCTACAACTTGTCCTGGAAGCAGGAACAATTGGCAAGAGAGAAAATTTGAACAAATTTGACCAGGCATAAATTGTGATGGCCTGACAACTGCATGAGAGTATCTACAAAACTGCATCTCCTGAGGGGCCTTGCTGATCTGCAATGGGAGCATTTGTTCCACATATTCCAATCAATCAGATAAGCTACTGTAGCTGAAACTGCTGAAGAAATTAATGCTGGATCAAACAATGTAAAGCAGTTTACAGCGTATAGGGCAGGATACTCCAGGACAGTCATAATGCTATACCAGACTGGTGTATGTCCACTATGTATGAGTGATGTTAGTGAAGGAGAAACACTGACTTTTTGGATGTTCCATGCCCGAACTGTGCCATCAGTGGACGCGCTGCAAGCAATGGCACTGGTCTTGGACAGGTCTGGCAGCAGGCATGAATTGCCCTTCAGGTACACCAGGCCGACCACCCTACCTGAAAAACAATATGTTTGACTCAGAGGTTAGACAAGAGGCATAATAAAGTCATGCTAAGGATATTTCTAATGAACAAAAAAAATGCATACCTATATGGCCTCTCAAGCTTTTGCATGTGTAATTTCCTGTCCGACCTTCTGTCATGTTCTTCTCCAGGTGGGAACGCTGCTGGAAGTATTTCTTCCATGAAAGAGTGACCTGGTCACCGCCCAATGCGGCAAGGTTACAGAAACTCCAGCGCTGCAGGCACATCCTCCTGAGGAGAACATTGATGTTTGGACACATTTATTATTTTTCAACAACTACTGCAAATTGTGGATTAAAAGGGAAGTAGCACTGTGAAGTTTACAGTATGTGGATGAAAATATGAATCTGATCATCAGACATCAGTATGGTATCGAATCAAAACGGCAATAACACAGTTCTGGATTTGTAAACCTTTAGACCAAATGTGAATGGAGATTAAATGTGGGCAATCTATTGCTGTTTTCTAGGCAGCTTACTTGTCACAGGAAGAAAATATTTGCCATTACAGCAATCAACCCTTCTTAAATTTAATCACCAGCATCTTGCCTTTTTCGACTGGTATTTGGACATTTTATCTATGGCAACAAGCACCAAGTCTTTTAGGTTTGAAGGTTTCCCCCAACTCTTTATCTTCAGGCACAGATTGTGTATCAGATTCTAATCAGAATTTGTCCTGGGACACAAGGAAAGCAAAAGAGTACTAATTATAGAACCCTGAGGTACTCCAGAGTGTGATGGGACTGCTACTAAGGACTACTAACCAGGATGGACAGAGAAACATTCATTTTGACACCTGCACACAATTAAAGACGTCAGAGAAGAATCTTATGGACTTTGTCAAAAAAAACTACAAACTGGTATAAACCCCCCCACCCCACACACACAGCAATGTCCTTGGAATAAGCAGTTAAAAAGTAGATTAATGAAATTTATATATTTAGAAACTAGAGTAGCATTTTGTGTATGCTACTGTACAGTATGACATGATTGAAAAACAGGTAGATTTTTTTTCTGCCATGAAAAACAAAATACTATAAAAATATAACAAATAATAACTCACCTCCATAACCAAGGAGTCTCTGCAGCTTCATGCCAGTCCTGAGAAATACAGTTAAAAACCAAACTAAACTTAGTTGTTTACGCGATGTGATTGTTTTCTGCCACTTCCGCAAGCGAGAAGTCTTACCTTGCACACAGTCGAAACGCTGATTAAATCATCCTCACTCAGAAATGTGAAAATGTGAATAAGACAGTCATCGATAAGTTGTGGATGATGGAAATCCATACCAACATCAGTTTTCACAATCTGTAGAAATTTCAAAGGGAAAAGGAATCCGTACGTAAAAAAAACAAACTACGGAAAGCCCAAAGGAACTACGCAGTTCTTTATTGCAAAGCCTTTATTTCGCCACCAGATGTCACCATTGTAAAATGTTGGCGCCAAGAAGGGACACGCACATGCAGAAGCCCATACTGGATGCATAAAAGTGGAAAAAAATAGTGGTGTTTTTATTTATAAGCACGAATAAAATAAAAGTCAAAACCATTCGTGATAAAATTATTAATTTCACAAATGCTGATTCAAAATATCAGCCCACCAGAAGAGTAAACAGAGAAGGTTATTATTCTATCTGAGTTGGTGCTCGAAGATCATAAGACAGTAATTAAAGCCGTGATTATTCCTGGCTTTTGCTTTGTGTTTCCTGGCAGGTGTGGAAACATTTTGTTAGCTGCGGTGAAACAAACACATGCGCATGACACGCTGACTCATAATAAGCCAAAATAATTGCAGTTCCAATCAGTCAAGGTGATTTCTCAGTAGAGGAGTGCGAAAGTACAAAACGTAGGGAGAGCAGGAGAGACTGTGTGTGCGTGTGTGTGTGTGTGTGTGTGTGTGTGTGTGTGTGTTGAGAGTCACCCCTGGCGGGATTCTTCAGCAAGGGCCCCTTGTCTCCTGTGAACACGCCCCAGATAGATGAGGCAGATATATAACCAAGACCTGCGGGTAGCAGAGGAACTGTGAGAAAGAGATAATCGCACTTGCTCACCCCCAAGGGTTACCTGTGACACCCTCGCAATGACAAGAAGGCCAATCCAGAGGGGGCCTCGCCAGGGGAGTTTGGATGCTGTCCCGCTTGGTTTGTAAAAAGTCCTTCGGGCTTCTTCTGTTTTTGATGCTTTTCGAGGTTTTGGACTTCCCCCTGGAGTTACCTGAGCTGTGGTCGAGCGGAGAACAGGAGCGAGGCGCATTATTAAAATCAGCTCTGCAGATCCGTGCATGAAACTGAAAGCTGGGCCGCAATGAGCCGGAGAACACGACGTTGGATTTTAAGAGTTTTGCTTTGTTTAGGGATTGTTTACCTCAAAATTGGGTAAGGAGCGTTTATTCAATTTCTGATCAGCAAATGAAGAACGATGTCCCAGAAAGATAAGACTTTAACAGAAATAATAGCTGCTCTCAAGGGGTTAATTTCTCCAAAACACATAGGTCTTTATTTTCTCCAAAACCTTTTCCTTACTTAATGAATACAATTTTTATTTAAGTGGACGCTTTTAATTAAAAAATCCCTAACTTTAAATGATAAAAAAAAAAAAAAAAAAAAAAAAAAAAAAAGAAAAACTCCTGGAACATAGGCTATATAATGTAACTAAAATACCTAAACAAAAACTTTTAATATGATTTACCTGTTTAATGGTTTGGGTAAATTCATAATTTTTGTAATAATACATGATTCGAGCAGGCTCTCAGTTCTATCCGTTTTTTTTAAAATTATTATTCGCAGTGGATTTTCGTCGGTGGTGGCCCTTGGTGC
Source organism: Alfaro cultratus (assembly GCA_903066825.1). Lineage (NCBI taxonomy): Eukaryota > Metazoa > Chordata > Actinopteri > Cyprinodontiformes > Poeciliidae > Alfaro > Alfaro cultratus. The sequence goes on along the minus strand of CAEFZX010027991.1, from coordinate 43,061 downwards.
GAGTATAATCTGTAACAAGATCCCCGGTTTGGCTCCCAGACAACGGATTATCTGCCAGAGTCGCCCCGATGCCATTATCGTCATCGGAGAGGGAGCACAAATGGGCATCAACGAGTGTCAATTTCAGTTCAAAAACGGGCGCTGGAACTGCTCTGCTCTTGGAGAGAGGACTGTCTTCGGAAAAGAGTTGAAAGTGGGTATGTTGCTGTCTGTTGACGTTTGTTATTAAATATTAAAAATGTATACACTTGATGACTGTGAGCTCGTTTTAGGGGTAACTTATGATTAAACCCATTCTTAATATTTTGCTCTGTTATTGCTTCCACTATAAAAGTGAGCAATATTTGAAAAAAGACAGAAGTGAACTTTAAAATTTGGACTCATAAAATGATCAATGTTTTTCCTTTGATAAAACAGAAATTGTTTGAGTTTGATAGGCATCGCTTTTCATATATCTTAGGTGGTGTTTCTCCAGTTGATAATTTGCTCTTCAAACTTTTCTTCTTATGAATAACACAAATAGCTATTGCACCTGTAAGCATCCCTTAGGAGTCAGTGTTGTTTACACCAGGCCTATTTGCCCTTTATTTTTCTCCGAGGAGGGACTTTCTAAACATGTATAAAAGGTATTTTGAAGCCAGTGTTGGAACAAAGCTCTTCTGAATGTTGGCAACCTTTCTTTTCATCCAGTCAAAGTCTCTAGAGGCACATTTTCCCTGGTCTTTATCCTGTCTGGTGATGGGTGCCGTGGCTCTCACTGTAAGGATGTAGAGCTTACCACGGGTATAAATTACACAGAGTAACAACTCAGAGCAAAGCAAGTTCTAAATAAGAGATAGAAATTATTTCAAGTCAGTATTCCTGCTGTTGAGATGGACAAACTCAAAGGGGATGAGGAAATTACAGCTGGAGTTTTTGTCACTTTTAAGGAAAACCTTTCAAGGAAATTGCAATTGAAATAATGTCAGGAAGAGGAAGCAGTATTTACCTCAGGTGGTTTTGTAAAACTGTTTTAGAAAGTACTGAAATATATTTTAGGAATTTTCCTCCTTCTACCTTCTACCTCCTTCTCTAGATGAATATATTTAAATAAAAATATCCTAAATACAATAGCTGGCAGCTTGGACCAGCTGTTTGAGGCATTGTTGCCTTCTGCTGTTGCAAAAAGAGGATTATCTCTGAATTCTTTTGAAATGAAACAGTTCTGTTTGACAATCTGCTTTATGAATGGAGAGGCTTTTTTTTAGCCAATCTGGAGTTTTTATTTTCCTTGTAGTCCATGATATGGACAGCCATACCAAATAGATTGGTTTCACTGGTCAGATTAGCATAGATAGTGAATGGTTTTAAATAGATGGTATTGTTGATGCCCAGACTAAGGGGAGCTGAGGTGTTTGCAGTTGCTCTTGAAGCAAAAGGAGAGATCAGCAAAGTGGCATAATGGTGTAAAACCTTACATTTGACTTATTTTTTGGCCTAAAGTGAAAAAACCTTTTTTGTACTTAGATTTTTTAAATAGTGGCATCTTTTGTTGGACCTTTAGTACCCAGGCTGTACCTAGGTATCTTTAACCAATGATTTCAGATGATTTTGTACATTCTAATCATAGTCCACTGTAAAAAAAAAAAAAAAAAAGAAAAAGAAAAATGCAGTTATATGACTTCACACATCGTACCTACCAGCAAGAGGTCACTTAGAAGTATTTTAGACTTCTGCACAGAGAAGCAAGAACAAAAAATTGATAAGATGGATGAAATTATACTTGAGATTTGAGCTTTTTGATGAAAATTATTAATTACAGTGGTAACCAAAAATACCATTGGTTTGCATACAGTTACAAAATGGAAGTGGGAAGAGACAAAATGGGGATAAACATGGAGTAGGAACTAGTGAAGGAGTTAATTGGGCCTACACTAAGCTGTCTTAGTTCAGAAGTTCATCATAGATATGGTAAAGTACGTCCTCCTCAAACCTGTACAGGCCTTGGATCTTAGATCTTCCATCTCTCATTTATTCCATCTTTTGCGGTGAACCCGTGCACTCACGACTGAAGGGGAAAGAATTAACAACGGTGCAGTCTGCACTGACACACCTTCTTTTTTGGCTCCTCGCCCATCGAGTCTATAAAAACGTCCACATAATTAATGCCTCAATATTAGTTTTTTCTCCTTTCTTTGAATGGCAAGGGCACACATCCAAGATGTTTATCAAAAACATGGCAGCTTTACATAGTGAACGGTGTGGCAGGAGGAAGCACAAGGAAAGTATGATGTTTGTTTAGAGCAAACAGTGACAAGAGGAGTTTATTTACACATAGATATGATGGATGTCGTAATCAGCAGTTTCCTGTTTGCATTTTGATAAATCACGGATTGGAAATTTAAAAGTAAAACACTCTTCTTGCTTATTGTGTTTAACAATAAACACTTTTATCCCATCACAGGGTGTTTTAAGATGGCTTTGATTATGAGAAGGGATTTTATGATTCTTTGAGACCATAATTACTTTTCTCTTGGCTTATTACTGAGATATTGAAAATCTTTCTGCCAACCCTGTCTATACTTCTACCAGACTTTCTGTCAAACCTTTACTTATTTTGCCAATATTTCCGTATGTGTAAATGATTTGTTAGCTGGAATTGGGGACAGATAACAGCAGGATGAAGATTCTGACATCCCTATCTTGGGAGTGTACACACAATGTAAGAGCTTCCAAGAGGATCAATAGCCCTTCCTTGTCTACAACCCTCTTATTCATGCAGCTCTGTTGACTATACCGCTAGCAGACATTTTGGTTCATGGGCAGGACAGTTTCCAGGTTAGGTTTCAAAACACTGCAGCTCTTGAGTGATATGTCAGCGAGGCTGTGATGTAAGCATACAACTGGTTAATAATTGACCTCCCTCTTTACCTATTTATTGTATTCACCTTAGCTGAAAGAGATACACCAACCACTTCAATATTTCACAGACAGTGTTATTGATCACCTTCTTTTCTTCTCCCCTAGGCAGCAAAGAAGCGGCATTCACCTACGCAATCATTGCTGCCGGGGTGGCCCATGCCATCACAGCTGCCTGTACGCAGGGCAACCTGAGTGACTGCAGCTGTGACAAGGAAAAGCAGGGTTTCTACAGCAAAGACCAAGGATGGAAGTGGGGAGGCTGCTCGGCAGACATCCGCTACGGATTAGGCTTCTCCAAAGTTTTCATAGATGCGAGGGAAGTCAAGCAGAATGCAAGAACTCTAATGAACCTCCATAATAATGAGGTGGGACGCAAGGTAAGGGACAAGATGTACTCTATCCAAGCTCAAAGAGAAAATATACACTAGCACACCTATCTTTAATAAGATCTTTCCAGCTTAACATGGGTATTTTGGAAAGAAGATTTTCCACTCCCTTTGCACCATTATTTGTGGGAAAAAATGAATTTCAGAATATTTTCTAAAAGTTTAGGTTTTTTAAAAACTGTTGTGGTGTCCAATCGTGGGCTGGATTTCAAAACAATGACTTAGAAACTTAATTTCAACATGTGCACGGTTGCTTTTTATGTGAGAAACTCCCACAACAATGTCCTGATTCTGTTTACGTCAAACACCAAATGTTGGCTGAAGAACCTAATAACCAGGTGCAAAGGGAATGCGGTGCCAATGAAAATTTGCTACACAGGTTTCAGGGAATCTATATCCCAACACTTCTTTAGCCATGCTCAGAATATTATTGGAAATCTTTATATAGTTAGTGTTAATGATGATATTGCCACCTACTGGCTCGGCATTTTCTACAGCATTTTTGATTAATCCAGCTATGTAGGGATATAATCCTTTTAAGAATGGTTAAAAGATGTCAGTATAAAAAAGAAAGTAATGTAGTTGGTACCTTCCTTTCTAGGATGGAAAAAAAAATAGATTTTTATAAAGTAGTGTCCAGATGTCAGGAGATAACATAGCGCTTTAATGCATGACTTTGTGATGCTTTGCATGTTAAAAGGCACAGCAAGGTTGGAACCACTTTTATATGGGCAATATTGAACATTTGACCATATAAACCTTATTGACCATATGACCCTTATTGGGATTTGGTCCCAATAAGCATTCTATTGAAACTTAAGATATATATATATTTTTTTACAGAAAGGCAAAGATAAACATAAGCTAAAATGATTTTGTTTTTCTTTTGATGTTTTAAAACTTTATATGTGGCCTACATGTATGAAATAGATATCCAGTGATTTTTAGAATGGATGACACAACTCTGCTTTCCTTAAACCTCAAATATAAGTATAAGAAGTTAAATATTAAAAGAAAATGATGAACAGTGTTTTACAATAGGATGTTTTTAGTGTAGCACCTCTTTAGCCATGGTCATGATCTTCTATTGAATTAATATTTGATGTAGAGGTCTTCATCATTACCTGCCAATGTAGTGTAAGTATTAGGGCATTTTTGATTGGAATTTCACTGTCAATATGGACAAAGGAAACATACGTTTAAAAATATGGATTTGAAGTTGTGGTGCTAAAACCACTGATAAGTAGTTTGAGACTGATCTCAGGAAGTTCTAACTGTCTCTACCTTTTCTTGGCTTGTCAAAGACCTATGCAGAAGGGACCAAGCTTAAACAAGAAGTGGAATAAAGAGCTGCTTTTAGAGGAAGAACTGTCTAAGTGGCAGGGTTTGATTACAGCCAAGATCCATGCACTGAAAACAAACTGACACTGTACGAAAAGGCATTAACTCTGTCTCTCCCCCCCGTTGTACACCAATAGGACAGTCTTCAGTTACAGTTATGACAATCTGCAACCAACAGTTTTGCTAATCTCACAAACCCACATCAGGTAAAATGTGTCTCCACACGCACCTTGGGGGTGTTTACTTTTAGGCTTGATTGTCATTGGTGATGGATCTGTTTTTGTTTGAAGGACTGCAGTTACTTTAAAATAGATAAACTCTATCTTTATAACAAGTCAGTTTACAAGATTCCTCTATCCTGATCTAGAGTGTGACTTTAAACAAAAATTTCATTATGTACTATAAACCGGTCATGTTTAGCTCCAAAAGAGATATAATCAACCGTTATTCACAGCGGAAAACATCAAAAGCAACAAAACGCTGGAGATTACGCCATAAAAACTTAACAAGGAACAAGACTAATATGATAAAATACCAAGGAGGAAAGCTCGCCTGATTGTTTTCATTCGTGTTTTTCTTGCATGCATGGTTGCAGAACACTGCAGAGTGACAAAGAGACTCCAGTGGGTCTGAAAGCTAGACACTGAATGGAATAATGTGCCAAAGTCAGGGTTAGAGACAGCATTGACCAAAGTTAACAGATATCCTTTCTCTTGCCGCCTCTGCCAAAAAGACCTACTTCACACAACCAACACGTCCAAAGCAGTGGCTGAAAAGTCTCCTCACGCCTGCTTGTATAAAGAAGATCATGCATGTTTTTGCACCTTGAATTCAAATTGGCTTATCTGGAAACCTAAATTGCCTCCCAAGGAAAAGATTGTGCTTGTGGATTCAGTCCTCGAACCGCTTTTCTTTTTCTCCTTCTGTTCTGCTAGTAAAAAGACCCTCTGTTTTGATGCCCTACCCACCCACCAACTTCTTTATTTATGCTAATCAAAAGCGGTGACACCAAGCAGGATCAGCATTCTCAGCTCTCGACTGGAAGACGGGTAGACAATAGCTGTCACAAGTGTTAGCTTCAGGACAGCTGATGGTTAAAGGAGTTGCAGCCAAGGTTTTCATGAAGGAGTTCACCAAGGAAAAAGTTCTTCTTAACACTTTTGTGTTTAGCATTTACTATTGTAGCTTTGTTTGCCAAGAATACAGTCATACGTTTCCTGCACAGGTCTTTGGGAAACAGAATTATGTACTACATATGCAGCATTTTAAGAAAAAAAGGAAGTTGTGATTGACCTTGCTACTAAAAAAAACTGCAGTGGCACTTCTCATTGTCATCAGCTCAGGATTTAGCAGTAATCCTAGTCACTCGGCGCCTTGTACAGTCACTCTTGACTTTTGCGGGTTGTGTGTGGTAACTACATACACAGGGTATGAAATCTGATACATTATTTTGGCTTCTGTGTATTTGGTATCATGCTCCATTGTGGTGGGGCTGTAGTTAATCTGCCATTGTACATTTTTAAGTCACATTGAGTCAGTTTCAGTAGTTGCAATCTTGTCTTTAGGACATTAAGTTTGACTTTAAGCCCTGTTATTTGCATTGGAATATACCAGAACTTGTTAAAATCCATGCTCTCACCGGTTCTCAGTGTTTCACCTAGTTTTCTTTCTGCGTCTAGATTCTGGAGAAGAATATGCGGCTGGAATGTAAGTGCCACGGTGTCTCAGGCTCCTGCACAACCAAAACCTGCTGGACTACACTTCCCAAGTTCCGCGAGCTTGGCTACATTCTCAAGGAGAAATATGCCCATGCTGTGCACGTGGAACCAGTCAAAGCAAGCCGCAACAAGCGTCCAAAATTCCTGAAAATCAAGAAGCCTTATTCCTACCGGAAGCCACTGGACACGGACCTGGTGTACATAGACAAGTCTCCGAATTACTGCGAGGCGGACCCGGTGACGGGAAGCCTGGGGACACAGGGGAGGGTGTGCAACAAGACAATGATGCAGCACATCAGCGGCTGCGACCTGATGTGCTGCGGAAGGGGATACAATACACACCAGTACTCCCGGGTCTGGCAGTGCAACTGCAAGTTCCTGTGGTGCTGCTACGTTAAATGCAACACCTGCAGCGAAAGGACAGAAGTGTACACATGCAAATGAGAATATTTATTGGAGGGTGTGTGTCCGTGTGTGTGGAGATGTGAGTATGTTTCTGTAAGTTTTCACAGTCTACTTTCTGTTTAAAGTCTGCGTTTGCAGTCTTTTCTTTTTAGCAACAACTACTACAGCATTGCTGTGCTGCATATGCAGCCAGCTGAAGATGGGGTATCACGGTTGTTTTGCACAAGAAGTTCTTCACCCTTCTTCTTGGACTCTTTGTTGGGACACAGCACAACAACTATCTGATAAAACACTGGAAATGGACCAACTGTAACCTAGAAAATGGATCACAGTTTCAGTCAATGAAGCAAAACACCTGAGACTTTAAGCTGAATGGACTAATACTGACATTTTCTCTGTTTGGACTCTACAAGATGCAGATGAATTGAGGTGGATATGGTGCTGAGCAGGACACACTGCTGTAGTTCGTACCCCCCTGTGCACAGACAAAATTAGAGAGATAGCCATGTGAAATATTTAACATGCTGTATTTAGAGAATAAGACTTATTAATATTAATTTATTCTATAAAAAACTACTGATCCTGTCCTGTATGGATAAAAAAAATAACTAAATATCAACAGTTTTTAGTTTGTTGAAGCAATCAAACATGTCTACAGTTAACACACTGGATTTGAGTCATATTGTAGCATAGTGCTGTTCCTACTGGAACGACTGTAGGCTGCTCACATTGACCTATCTACCTTTTGTGAGTTTTTTCTTCTTCTATTGCTGCTAGTCTAGAAAATCCACTTGTTGAGGTAAAAGTCTGTATACTGTACTTATTGTCTTGACTTTCACCTTGTTCTATTGGACTTATTTGCTGATCAAAAACAAGGGCACATTTTCCACGTTTGGTAAATGATAGTTAATAGAGTATATATTTGTAAAGGACTATTTTTATATGAATGTTTTATTTATATCTTATTGTTCCTACTTGTTGTCAGATGAGGACAATGAGATCTGTCTATAAAGCCCATGTGAAAAAAAGCTGATATATGTCAGTTGGCTGTCACGGCCATCACTTGTTGTATATTGTACGAGATAGAGGCTGTCTATATCTGTTTGTGTTCAAACCTTTGTTTACTGCATTTCACAACTACTACTGATGGAATACAGGAACAGAACTACGCTAACAAGATCATATTTTCATTATTGACTCATCGCACAACACTTAAATATTGCCAAAGAAAAATGATTGATGCACTGAGAAATACACTGGAATGACCGAAATGACTAGCATAATTGGAATCTGACGACATTGCACTTGATTTGTCCTGATCATTGGTTGGTGGTCAGTACTGTTGGAAACTAAAAGTTAGATACTTTTCCAACTAGTGAACACAGTAAATGTCTCTGCTACAACAAGACCACACTGACTACAACACGCATTAGCGTAGAACATAGCAATTGCGAAATCGAGTCTTTTTGACATTAGCAGAATATTGACAAAGATTTGTGCACATTTATAATGGAAACGCAGCTAGTGAGGGGTTTTAAAACAAAATCAGAGGAAACGAAAAGGTGCTTGATGGATCTGGATCTGTAATTTCACTCAGATTAAGACATCAACAGATAACAGGAAACTAAAGGCATTACAACAAAGTTTCTCTGTTTTATCCTTTTGAATGATCCAGTTCTGTTTGATGACTATTAGATTAGGAAGTGTTCAAAATCTTTGGGTAATCTCACAGCTTGTGGAAAGGTATTCATATTCTCCATGTAATACAATACTTGTTAATGCTAACCCCATTATATTTGCTGATAATGCTAATCACTAATAGAACCCTAAAAATCAATGACATTATGTCGATTTTGTAACCATTTTCTTTTTAAAGAATTTTTGAAGTTCTGTTCAACTGTAAAGCTGCACAAATCAGACTGGTCTCTCTCGCACTGGTTGTGCTCACAAGATATAGAAGTATAAGAAATTTTGCTGCAACACATTTATTAATAATTTAACAAGCTAAAATGAGAAAACTAGAACATTTTTTGTTCTCTCAGCCATTAAAATGGACTCCACTTAATATATTAGAAATGTCTTCTGCAATAAAACAAATCACTTGTATCCCAGAGGAAATCCCTTTTTTATTTAATAAAGAAATGGTTTACTGTTAAGAGAGTTTTCCGGAAATTAAAAATAAATGTAATTTTGTTGCCATAGCTCTTAAAGAGAAATCTATAATGATATGGTCAAATTAGAACTAAATCTAAATCTCTAAGACAATACTGCAGATAGAAAAACATTTTAAGAGTTGTTTAGTTTCCCCCTTTTTTTTACAAGCATGAGAACCAGTGTGAATCAAAGTTATGGTTTAATAATCAAAACAAATAACTTTAGCTATTTCATGAGTGATTTTAGGAGAGGAACTGCAGAGATTTTCCTCATATAATAAAATAAAATAAAAATAGTTGTCAATAAAAAACAGTTAATTAACATTGTGTTAAATTAAAATGAAACATAAACCCAAAATTTACTTGGTTAATGGTTGCTGTGTTCTGGTTTGCACCACCATTTATTAAAAGATAAAGATAAATGTTATCCGGTGTTATGTGGTCACCATGGTGTTAAATCAGCTTTTAGGAGGCAAGCACAATGTGTTCAGTGCCGGGCCAAAAGAGAGACGTTCTTTCAGAGGGGGAAAGTTATTCAAGCTTAATTGAGGGCCCATCCTGCAGACTGGGAAGCAGTTGAATGTGTCCAAGCAGAGGAGTGTTTGTCCTCTAATGGTAGGGTACCACCGTAATTGATGAGGCCGGTGGGGCAGACGTGTCACCGTGATGACTTGCTCAGGCGGGGGAGTGGAAGCTTGTCAGGTGATAGATGACTCGCACATCTGCTTCATTCACTCCTGGGCCACTAGTTGCTACAACAACTCCAGCATAGCGGAGAAAATGCGGGGCGGTCTCCAAGAGAGGCAGGCCGACGTGTCAGGGAAATGTTAACGATGCTAAGGGCCACAGTCGTTACGGATTCCACTCTCACAGGGAACTGGAAGTGGAGCGAGGAGCTGGAGCCCGAAGGTGTTGATGGAAAACCTGCTCCTAGTAATCTCCCTGGATCGATGAATGCAGCTTGTAAATTTTTCACCTGTGCAGGATTTTATAGGATATGATTTTTTCCCCCCCAAAAAACAGAGAACATTTTTGTGAAACTGAGCAGAGAATTCAGCTTTAACTTAAACCTTACTGTGTGTCAGTGACAGTGATAATTTACCTAGTAAGAAGGGATAAGGGCGTGAAGGGATAATAGCAGAGGCTTGTCTGCCTGACAAAAGCTTTCAGCTTCCATAATATTGATACCAAAGGCTTGTATAAGAAAAGGCAGCTGTTCAAAAGTTTTTGGTTAAAGCTAAACTAGGGTTTTGTGTGAAGGACTCGCATCACATTATCTTGTGCACAGACAGTTGCATCGACTCCTTTATTCGTCTCCTATTAACTTTCGCCTGCAGTGATTTACTTTTGAAAGAAACGCCTAAAATCCCAGTTTTGTTTTGATTCCTTTAATGTGCTGTTCTCTGTATAAGCTGCCCCCAAGGTCTGCTAATTCTGGATTACCTGTAAGGATTTGCACCTATTATTTACAGCAGTAAAAGTCTCTTTTTGAAAAATAAAAAATAATAAAAAAATAAAATAAAACAAAAACAACAATAGACCCTCACCGGCCTACTTATGGGGTTACACCTTACAAATCGTTGGCCACTCTGGAGTCGCTGAAGTTTGTGGCCATAAAAGGCCGTGTAAAGTATTCACGGATTGAGGAAAATAGCCACTCACAAAAATATAAAATCTATGAATACTTGATGTCTCTTCCAAAAACACTTATAGCATATTACACTTTCTAACGTAATATGCTTTAATACACACACTGGAAATGTGTAGCACTACTGCAGACACCAATATGAACATCATGGTATTCCGGCTTCCCGAGTAGCATTGTCTGTAGAATATTTCAAATGTGCTTTATGAAAAAAATCCAGGAATAGTTGGATTTTCCAGTAGTTATTTGGCATCCACAGTAAAATCTGCTGGATACTGAATCACAAATAAGTGGTCAGATAGGGTGTGTTTTAAATTACTCTAAGTTACTTCAAAGGGGCATAAGGTAAAATCCCACATGTCTCCCACACCATTAAACCACCAGTAGCCTGTCCCAGTGATACAGGTCAGAATGGATCCATGCTTCCATGTTGTTATCTAACCATCTAAATGTTGAAGCTGCAGTACAAATTCAATGGACCAACCAACATTTATCATGTCTATTGTCCATTTTTGGTGAGCCTGAATGAATTGTTGCCTTAATTTTCTATGCACATACAGAGGAAATCTTCCACCAGTTTTAATGAATAGATATTTTAACTTGTTTGACATGTTCTCTTTGACATGAACACAGTGTGCTTGTTGACACCACTAGTGTACAATTGATAAGTCCTCTTTAACCATTTTCTATAAATACAGGATCCATTTCTGTATTTAAAAATCCCTGCAGATCATCAGCTTCTACAAAACTCAGACCAACCCTTACACCAATAACCCACCATTCTGATGCTTGGTCTTCACTGTTTCCTAATGCCTAAATACATTGAATTGCTGCAGCTTTATTGGCTGATTCACTGTATACATTAGCAAGCAATCAAGCAGGTGTATCTAATAAAGTGGTTGATGAGTTCAATTCGGAAATCCACCTGCGGTGTTTCTCAGCCAGGTGCAAAGCCCAACCACTCACAGTCCCCCAACACTTCATCCCAGTTGAGTCACAACCACAAAGTGCCACCCTCTTTGATAGTTCAGCCCATGTCAGACACCCTGCAGGATCACTGGGACTCTGATTATACTCTTAGCCGTGTTTCTCCATAAACAGGACCGGGCCCATGCCAACACGTTCAGGGGTGTAATATCCTTGTTCCTCTGAAGTAGGGTTGCGTTACCCTTTGGAGTTTTATTTATTGAGACACACTCAGACGCACAAGCGCGCGTCCTCGGCCCCATCACCTGCGGTAGCTGGAAATTGGTGGTAGCAGCAGATTTATGGTCGGCAGTCTGGCTCACTCCCTTTGTTATTGCTGGAGGTCTGCCACAGCTTCCCTATCTGCACCCATGACCCTGTTACATCAGGGCCGCCCAGCTCCATGCTCCAGCCAGCAATTAGCGTCAAAGCCGACAATGAGTCTTTAAAACATATTCAAGCAAGACCCGTCCTGCTCTGTGTTTTATCATTAGATCAGGCCTGACAGCACGAGTGGATCAGATTTATAACTGACTTTAAAAATTCATCTGATGATGCTGGCATTTGTTGAAACCAAAGAGTCCTGTTTCCCCAATCCAATTTTCTGCACAAATATGTACAAATGCACACATTAGATTCAATTTTCTGGAGGAAATCTATAAAAAGAAATAATAAAAATACCAGCAACAATCAAGGAAATGATTCATAGTTTCACTTTAATAAAGCTGTTAAGTCATTCTATGTGCAAGGCCTTCATTGACACACAGATTTCATCGTTTATGTGCATATTCTGCTAAAGCAACTTCCTATGCTTCAGTCTAACAAGTGGACAGAGCTAAAGACAATAATTCCAAGTAGGAGGAGGAGCAAGAAAAAATGCTCTCCAGTTTTCCTCTCCCCTCTGCTCCCTCTTGACCATAAATCTTCTGACACATGATTATGTCAGTCATACTTTTGTTTTTCCTCTGGTTGAGACATGCACAAGCACCTGAGTGCTCGCACACTAAATTGCAGAGCACAAGGTTGTCTTTATGTGATTCCAGAGATACTGTAAGGGTGCAGAGCTCATTCATGCACTCTCTGAAAACCGCCTGCCATTTGAGGCTCTTTGATGGAGGCTCCTGATAGCTGACAATATCCACTCCTCACAAGAGAGAAATCCACACGGGTCCTATCTACCTATCTGATTTTACAGGTAAACACGTGGTCAAATCACTTTAGTGTATTGTCAGTGGCCTTAAAGGGATAGTTCAGCTTTTTTGAAGTGAGGTTCTGTGAAGGTTTTATCAGTAATACAGTTTCTTACCTTTAACTATGGTAAAGTCACAAAATGTTAGGATTTAAATTGATTTCTAAGACGTAAATAGACAGTTTTTGAAAAGTGTTTACAAATAGACACTTTTTATTAAAATAAACACAAACAAAAGTCTGGTTTGCGCTTGTACTTGGGTGCCCTAAGTAAAGCCCAATGCAACCAAACATCTTTTAAAGTCGTAATTGCTATAAAAAACATATATATCCCACTATTCAGTTCACCTAAGTTGACAGTCTGGGCAAGGAGAGCGTTATTAAGAGAAACAGCCAGGAGTTTCATGCTAACTGTAGGTGTAACTTCAACTGCATACATAAACAGCTCAGGTAAAAATAATCGATCACATACTTTCTAAATCTGGCTTGTATGGAAGAGCAGAAGCAATGAAGTCAATGTTGACATGCACCACCCTCAATTTTATAACTTGTGTATGTTGTACCTGCTAAGATAATTTGCCTCCAGTTGGGGAAAACCTGTTTGTCAGGATCCTGGCAGTCCATTTTTCTTAAAATCTCGCGTTGCTCTGCAGTTGCGTTCTCAACAGAAACCCTCAACTCACGCAATACGAAAGGCCGCCTTCGCTTTATGAGTTTCTGTCACAGCGAACTCTGCTTTGTTTGGCCTGCTCATCCTGTCACCAGACACCAATCCTTTTGAAGAGCGGTGATTTATGGTGGAAGCGATCACTGTGGTATCTGTGCCAGCTGACAATGCCGCTGCTGCTTTTGTTTCCTCCTCAAGAGTTCCAGGTGACATCAGATCATGGATCAGATTGTATTTTTTGTGCTTCCCCGGAGAAAAGCTGGGTGGACACATGAAGCCGGGGATTGTACTTCAACTTCACAGAGGAGTTTGTTTCCTAATCATATCGCTGTCAGTTCATGACAGAGTCAGTTTTTAATGCAAAGGAGGAACGAGTCTAAAGACTTCCTGCCAAAATCCCTGCAGGGTGTTTGCTATTGTCTGGTGCAAATTTTAAAGTCCCTGTCCATCAGGCTTTCATTCTGGATTTCACAAGAAAAACAGGAGACACTCTCTCATGAATACCCTAACCAAAAAACACCATTTATAATGCCTTGGCTCTGTTTTGGAAAGACAATGAGTGCAATATAACGTTACAATAACCATAAATCAGCATACTGTAGGTATAAAGCGCCTCGGCAATCCGCGGAGATGTGTGAAAGTAAGCTCCCCTTCACTGCTCCATTAGTCTCGTCTCACTTTTGTCCTTTTTGTTATCTCATTACCATCACTGAGGCTGACCTCGGCGCGGAGGATCTAGCTGTTTTCCCCTGCCCCACCGAAACACCTCTGACCCTGTCCTGAACTGGAGGATCATCCAGCACTGTCACAGCCTCATCTACCACTGTCACCAGGCGACCTGCGCTGCTCAGAGGTCACTCGGTGCACTTTACACACAACTGTCACATCAGCCTTTTTTTAAGTGGGCTTAGACCTTAATAGTGATGCATAGTGAGAGAAATGTTGACAATGGAAAATATTTTGTTTGGATGAATGAGCGAAATGACCTAAGATATCACCCATCAGACAGAGGGCTTGTTTACAGCCAACACTGGCTGTTATTTACAAGGAGCCACAGACATAAAACTCCCATATAAGTGGTTATTAGACCTGATGACATCAGTGTCAAGAACTGTGTATGTAATTAAGCACATTGTGAGCTGGGTTTGTGATCCATACACAAAAACAGACAGTAAACAAAAGTGTGCCCCACGAACCCATTCCCATTTTCTGACGTTGCAAACTTAAACTTAAATCGTACTTTATTGCGATTTTCTGTGATAAATCAAGTAGTGAATAAAGTAGAAGAAAAATTGCAAATTGTTTTCAGATAATTGCGGAAGAAAAATCTAGAAGTTATGGTATACGGATGTGTTCAGTGCATTTTAGAACAACCCAAGTCTTTTGGGGGAAGTGTCTCTAGCAGCTTTGTACATCAACATGCTAAAATGATCATCTAGTACTTGAAACATTAGCTCCAGATCAGTTCGATTGACTGTTAACAGCAACTACTGCCACAGATTTTCATTTAGAATATAGTCTGGGCTTTTACTAGGCCATTCTGCGTGCTACTGCTGAAGGCTTTTGTCCTCGTGGAATGTTAACGTCCACTCCAGTCAATTTCAGTCTCTATGAGGTTATCTTCAAGGATTGCCCAGTATTTAGCTACATCCACTGTTCCTTCAATTGAGACAATAATATGTCTATCAAAAGTATGCAGATGGTTGTGTGTTTGAAAAGCACACAACAGTCTTTTGTGATATAAAACATGACACTTAGATAAAATGTTATAACTTCTAAAGGTGTTTTGCTGCCACCACACAGTTGACTTTGAGGAAAGGATGATTACCAGGCTCTGAATAAGTTGTGCATAAGCAGTTGGTGCTGAGGAACACAACTGGGCACCACAACTCCAACACACACCAGAAGGTTTGCATCAAAACTTAATTTTATCTTGCATATATTTTCATCTACCTAAACAAAGTTCACAGTTTCACCTCAAAGAAAGTGATCCCAGCTCATGATGCTGCCACCAGCATACCTGAATGTAGCTAAGGGATTCTTTTGAGAAGGTCCCTGTTCTTCTGACTGACATATAATTAGATCTTTTGGATCCCTTGAAGCGTCTCTGGAAGCCATGGCTTTTGCTGAAGGATGCCAATGAACATAACCCAGAAAATCTGTGCTAGGATAGATGAAATTCATCTCAGGATATTCAGATTCTCAATCATCTCAAATAGACTAAATGCTGAAAGTAGATGAAAAAGGAGCTATTGCACCTTTATTGTTTGTTCTTTTTTTTATCCTAATAATTTGTTTGCCCATTAGTTGTACAGAAAAGGATATATAGCATGTCATGTGTCTAATTATCCTAAAAATGTCAGAGTCGTAAGCTAAAATAGATAATTTTAGTCTCACCTGAATCACCCAGTTTCTTCTACATGTTTGCTCACTTGTGCATCACAGTTTTCTTGTCAACTGATTTTCAAACCTGAGCTCTGTATTTCTGCAGCTCCTCCAGAGTTACATTAAGCCTGCTGACTGCTTTTATAAATGGATTCTCATGTTTCTTGAACACTGCGTGTCCTTCCACTTCCACTTTGCAATTATGCACCACTTTGTGTCGGTCTATTTTATAAAATCCCAATAAAGTACAGAGAAGACTGATTGCAACTTGCAAAAACATGTAAAAGTTTAGACTTTTACAATAAACTGCAAATGTGCACAGTGGCTTTTCTGCAAATTGTCTTGCAGCTTCAAAGTCTTTTCTGGAATATGCATTTCAGTCCAGTAGCAAGGGATTACAATGAAGATAGCATGGATGAAAATGTGGCACAGGCTTCAAAACACTTTTTTGTCACCTGCATAGTGGAATACATATCAAAAGAAGTACTTTCAGGTATCTTCTTACCTCGTTTTGGTGGGAGCTGAGGGTGTTTCCATATCTTGGCAAAGAATGAGTGGAGAGAGTGAGAAGATTAATGATATAATAGCTCTGACCACACTGTTTAGTTATTTAAACTGGCAGCATCAGCTCAAATTGTTTCATGGCTTTCTGCAATGATACATTTGGGAGCGTGTCTGGACAGGCTGCAAGATGCTCGGAGAGAATTCGCTGCAACTCCCTCTGAACTCAACCACTTGTCAGGAACGTCGAAGTTATGACACCATCAATTCACGCTGAATGTTTACTTCCCAGCAGCTTGTTTGTGCACCTTTACCTGGCTGACATTGAAAGAAATAAAGAACTGAAACACAGACAGCAATGACGGATTCATTGATTGTCTGATAAACAGTATCCTCTGAGGCTCTCTTTTTAGTTTGTGTCAGTTCTGTTTATGTTCTTGTTTAAAGGTGTTTTATCACATGTAAGACTGAGGTTTATACAGAAACAAGTGGATTGCGAAATCAGAAGAGAAGCAACCTTCTGATTTTTCCCTGGAAGGGGCAGGTTAACATCACACCTGACGGGCATATGACGCCGGATGATGATCTGTGATATATCCTAAGCGCCTCTGAGTCTTACAGGGTTGTAGTGAGTTTGGTGTTATTGCTCAAAACATCCCGTGTCAGAAGGCCTGGGACGTTGGAGGATTACTGTAAGCTTAGCTCAGGTGACGCTTAGTGTGCGTGTGTGTGGGTGATATGGAAGTGGTGTGGGGAAGGGCTTGGGGGAGCAGCTATGAGGGCCCTCCATATACCTGCTTCAAGTCAATCCAAAAACAAAAAAAAGTATCACATCGGGCGCTCAGATTATGTGTTGATTAAATGCTGCACACCTTAAAAGGCGGCTTTTCAAAGTAACAGTTAAAGTTTGTTTAACCTCTTTCCTGAGACGCATTACTTTTCTCTGTTTTAATATTCCTAAAACCTTTAAAGGCAGCCCGGAATGCTCCTTTAAATCACTGTGAATCCCACCAAAGATCTTACGCAGCCGGTCTTTACCTTAAAGGGATAGTTTGGATTTTCTGAAGTCAGGTTCTATTATCAGCAGCAGTTCTCTTGAATGCGGTACAATGAAGTCAGATTGCAGTTAGTTTGCAGAAAAGTGAAGAGTCTTCAGAGCTAATAGCTATGAAAGACAAATTACCTGTATGACCTCATTTAAAAAAAAAAACAGTTCTTATGTGTAGAGTTACAGCAGCTAAAATACTGTAAGTTAGAACACAATGTAAAAATATTGGAGGGAGGTGACTGGAGGTGAGGGGAGCTATGAAATAGCAGCTATGCCAAATTTGATAGAAAGTGTCTTTAAACTATTTTGAAGTATTGCTCATTCTAACATAAAATTTTCTTAGACCTAAACACTTTCACCGAGGTGCTGACTGAATGTTTACAGTCATTGTTCTAATGTATGGTGAACCTCTAACCCAGTTTCAAATTGTTTTGAAACCTCTTAATAGGTTTTCTTGAAACTTTGCTTTTTCCATTTTTCTATCAAGTCTGAACAACGTCTCCATAGCATGATACTGCCACTACCCTATTTTATGAAGGTGATTGTGTTTCATGCAATGTGCAGTATCAGTATTTCTCAACCCAAAGCATTTTAAATGTAGGCTGTGTAACCACTGACTTTCTTCTTACTGATTTTCCATGGAAGTCACATTTGTAGAGTGTGTAATGCTTTTCCTCACATGTTATTTCACCTGAGCTATTTATCTTTGCAGCTCCTCCAGAGTTATCGTTACACTCTTGGCTACATCTCTGGTTAATGCTCACCTTGTCAAGCCTGTATGTTTAGATGAAGAGCTTTGGTTGATCTGCAGTTTGTGGATAAGCCAAATGTTTTCTGGAGAAATGCTGACCGTCTTTATCACTGCTAGTGATACTAATGGATTGCACAAAGTGAGTGGAATAATGAAAAGGAATGAGTATCTACAAATCAGATCATTCTGATTGTTGAAAAATAGACAATTTGCGGAGTTACACAAATCTCTTTGATTTTATTGTTTGTCTGCAATTCACCAAGAGATTTTCAACCTAAAATTTTTGCGATACCTTTGAGGTTGAAGGTATAATGTTGTCCCTGTTTCAAATAGAGAAAAGTCACAACAAATTACAGCTCAAAATTTTTACTGTAGTATTTTTCTGAAGTTGTTTAGTCAGGAGAACTTAAAGAAAGAACAGTCCAAATGGGTTATTAAATGTTCAAATTTACTGTTCTTTTCATGCTCATGATGGTAGATGTGTCTGTTAAAAAATCCTTCATGTCTGAAGATGTTTCACTGTGAACAACAAAGGGCAAAACTGTTTCAGCTTTAATTTTGAAATGACAAATTTGTAGGTCAAACTGTGATGAAAACATTATGGTGCAACCTGGACGAGATAGACAGTCCATCACAGTGCCAACACCCAAATTTACAACGATGCAAACGTTTATTTCAACAAGCTTATCAGTAAATAGTTGCTTTTTTATACTATCTAATTTAATGTAGAATCTCTGGTCAAAACAGTGATAAATTTTCAACTCATAAAGAATCCAAAGTCTGGTTTTATCTAAGCTAATGTTTTTTCTCTCTAATATTTAAACTCTGTGACACAAAAGTATATTTTCATGCAATAACAAGACTGATTAAAATTTTTATGGTTGCTGGCTGGAAAACCAAAACACAAGTCAGTGCAGAGGAGCTGGTTCTGAAATATAAAGGTGACACAAGCAGCATACATATCAGAAAGCTGCAACCATCCTATGTAAAGCAAAGAGCACAAACTCCTGATTTCCTGCCACTGTTAAATAAACATGTTGTTCTTGAGCAGAAAACAAATCAAGAGGAAAACAAAAAGGCAATGAAAGAAGGCAGCTTTTGGGTTGTTTGGATGTCAGTGGTTTGCAGTGGATTCATAAACGAACACTTGAAGGAAAAAAACATGCCTCCCATGATTAAATATGAGTGATTTAATATGAGTCATGAGGCATTAAGGGGATATTTTGCTCTGCTTTTTAAGCCACTACATAATTTACTGTTACTCAGAGTGAAGAACAAAGGAGGGATGAGATCAAATCAGACCTAAAGATTCCCTCATGCCTCATTAGATCACACACTTCTCATTAAATTTGACTAACTTTTCCTGGACTTTTTCTAAACGACAAAATAAAAGAGAGTCAGAAAAAGTGACAGGTTTGTTAGATCTGTAATGACAGGTTTATCTTGAGGAGACTCAGAGACAAACATTACCTCAGAGCTGCTGCAGACTTGCTTTTGCATCCCAAAGCAGCGTCAGTTCACCGAGTCTGCGCTGATGTGTCCCCGGGGGAAATTCCTATCTACCACGGTCCCTCTTTGCAGCAGACTGTAGTTGTCAGTGTTGGGTCATAGGATGATATATCTGTGTGCTTCAGTAGTGGAAAACATTCCACTGCTGTTGTCACATGCATGAACGTTTAGGCTGGAAACTTCAACGTGCAGGATTTAAATGTTTACAATGATTAAACAGATCTTTGGGAAGTGGGTTGTTAAATTTTATGCCGATTGTTCTAGGCTTTACCTAGCAATATTAAGATGTACAAGTGAGGAGTATTAAAAGGTGAGACATTACTTGGACCTCACTTATGCTGTTCAACCGGCCGGTGCAGTGGCACACCTCTGAGAACCATCAGAGGCATCGACAAAATTGGACCAGTGCTTGAAAATGAAAAACTGTGAAATTATCTTTTTACTAACAGTATCTGGTTTAAAAAAGGACTTTATCCCTCTTCTTGCAAGCTACCTAAAAGCCAGTCGGACAGGTTTTTTTGTAATTACATGAAAAATAGCTT
This sequence comes from Alfaro cultratus, assembly GCA_903066825.1. Lineage (NCBI taxonomy): Eukaryota > Metazoa > Chordata > Actinopteri > Cyprinodontiformes > Poeciliidae > Alfaro > Alfaro cultratus. The sequence goes on along the minus strand of CAEFZX010027991.1, from coordinate 22,955 downwards.
GGGTTCCTCCGGGGTTTTGGACACATTTGAAAGACAAAATAAGTATCTTGGTGTGCATGTATGAATGCGCAGCTTGGAACAGAGAAACAATGAAACACAGAAGAAGGTGAGAGGTTATGGAACATGCAAACCTAATGTTCGTTAGATGTTTGCAAAGTACCTTGCAACAGGATTCATACTGTTTGCTTTTCCTGCACCTTTTATTTGGGAGATTAAGCTGCAGAACAGTTTTAACAGGGTAAGTTTTTTAAAACAATATCTTAAGACTTAACATCTCAAAAGGGCTATGTTCAGTTTCATGTGCAAAAATAGAGACATTATGATACATCTGCACATTAACCAAGAAGAGTTGCACAATAAACTAATATTTATTACTATATCTGTCATGATTCTGGGATGTTTCCCAAGTTACCTGGGGATTCTGGAGCAATTTCTCCCAGTTCTTCAGTTCAACTTTAGCCACTCGTCTTCCCATCTTCTTCTTCGCCTTCTTTTTTCTTGATTTTAGTGGTGTTTGGCAAACAATAATATGATACATTACTGCCACCAGCCAGTAAGGAGTATGAATCTAGATAAGAATTTGCCTTCTCTCACAACTGCACCCAAATTTTCAACTAAACCACCCAACAACCTTCGCTTGTTCAGACATCAACTCTCCTGCATAAATATTTCCCAGTTGGCCAGCTCCTGTTAACATGCTGTATAAAAACACCCTGGCTCCCTTGTGCTATATTATTTTGGACTCATCCCTGTCTACATTACATTTCACATGTTCTTCTTCCCAACTCAGCAGGATCAATAGCTTCAGGGCCACATGAGTATTACAAAATTTGTCAAAGGCAATCACTATAACATTTATTAACATTACCAAGTGTTTGAAAGTGTCATCTTTGAAGGTAAGAGAGCATGTCTACATTAGTACATCAGCAGAGCAATACTTGATACTTCTTCTGTTTGGAGGTTATTCCATCCCTCATGGGCTGCAGTGATGTTAGGAAACAATTTGTCCAAGAAGGTTTTTAAATGCATTGGTAACTGATTTTCCTCTGCTTGAGTTGAGCAGTCTTTAAACTTTTTATTTGAATTCCTACAGATCCAGTGAAACTGGTCTTGGACCAAACAAACAGAAGTTGAAGTTATTTTACTTTGTGATTGGATTTTTAAAAAATACTGATGTTGATGTTCATTGTGCCCCACTACTGTTGGACATCATTGAAACAAATTCAAAAACCCATGCAAGATTTATTTATTCAGAAGAGTTTGTCAACAACATTTATTGCTTTCATAACTTTCTAAGCTTACGTCACAAAGAACCCCTCAGAGAGGGGCTCCATATATCCTATGTATATGGAGCCCTTCCAGGCTAGTCTTTACACTAATTAGACAATACAGTAATCGAATTGCTAAGTCTTAGAGTGGTGTGGATATCATGACAGGAAAGAAAACATGGACGTCTGAGGAAAATGTGGGTTAACTTTAGTCCATTCATCTGTCATCTAGACCCACTTATCCCTGCAGGGTTGTGGGGGCCGGTGTCTATCTCCAGTAGTAATTGACCATGAAGCGGGGTAAACCCTGAACAGGTCATCAGTCTATCACAGGACAACACAGAGACACACAGGACAAATGACCATCCACACTCAGACCCACTCCTATGTTCTATTCAAAAAGACCAATTAAATTAGCATGCCTGTTTTTGGACAGTTCCGGAGAGAACCCACACATAGAGGGGAAGAACATCCAAACTCCAATGAAGAAAGACCGCAGGCCAGAACCTCCTTGGTGCACAGCAATAGAGCCAGAAAACTATCACTGTGCACTCTGAGCACATTATGGACAAAGTGAAACATGGTGGCAGTACTATCATGCTGTGGATATGCCTTTCTTGTACTGGTCTGAGTTGATGTGAAGATGGATTGAGAGAAATATTTTGGAATAGAATCTGTTAGAAGCTGCAAAAAAGTGGAAGTTTACCACCAGGTATGAGTTAGAATGGCCAAGTCAAAGTCCAGACCTGAATCTAAGTGAAATTCTGCAGCAACACTTGAAAAGTGATGCTTGAGCCAATCTGCAATCTGTTGAGCTTGAAGTGAACTAAGTGTGACGTTGTGTTGGCCTGTCACATAAAATCCCAGGAAAACGCAAAAAGGTTTGTGGTTATAATGTGCTAAAATGTAGAATGGGAACAAAGACCTTTGGGAGGCCCTATGTAAATGCTGGAAAGTTCTTCTCAGAAGATCCTAATCTTTTGTCTGAATGTCATTGTTATACAATACACTCCAAAGTTTTTACACAAACATCATTCAAAACTAAGTTGCCCCATCAGTCAGTGTCAGCCACAGAGCCAGCCCCACTGTTACAAACTGCAGAAAACTCCAAATGGAGCCCACATCCAGCTTCAACCTGGTTTATTTTAGTAGTCCTTCATGATTTGTGTTAAATTGTGTGAGATTCCTCCCTAAATCCCAGCAATCAATCAAAGCCCTTCCAAAAAACACGCCTTGAGCAACAGATTCAGGAAAAACCCAACTGAACACAAGATCTGGGGAGGAGAAGCCAGAGATAGTGTGAACACCCACACCCACACCCACACCCTCCACCTCACCCACCCACTCCGCTGCTCACCCCTCAGATGAATTTGTGATTAATCTAAGTTGTATCAACAAAGCTAATATTTTGCCGTGCACAAGAAAAACGCTTTGAAATTCACAATGTCAGCTAACTAGACTAATCTATAGCCCTGTATGCGGTTTGATAGATTTGGGTGAGAGCAGAATCTGTCTGGAGAAGCGAGGGCTGCCAGGTGCTTCTGTATCAACACCTCTTTTATCACCTGAAGAGAGTCATCTCGCCAACTATGACAGTAATTTCACATGAGAGGGCCACACTGACAGAGGTATTGTCACAGCATGGATGACTAGAGTTGACTGTATGCTTGTGAACATGCTTTCTGAAAACTTTCTCTGTGTGCGGCGAACGCTGTCGGACAATGTTTGGACTCCCTGAATTTTTGCATTCAATAAAAAGGAGAGAAGAGCTGACTGCCAACCCTTCTTGCTGTTTTTGCACATTGGAAGTTTCACATGGGGGAGGATTTGCATGAAGCTAATCTTCCCACACCGAAGAACACAGCTACTTACAACTTTAGATTCTTGCCACAGCAGACGGCACAAGATTCAGTCAAACACACAAGCTGATTACTTTCTGGGGTTAGGTAAACAGACTGTCTAATAGTGAGAAGAACATGTGCTGCTTTACACCTGTCTGATTATACAAACAGATATGAAGTGTGTCTCATGGTATAATCATCTAATCAAGTGGTAACAGTCAACAGACATAAGGTGCAGGCAAAATACAGAAGTTTGCTTTAAAAAGCCTCAGGGGGTTTAGAAGGTTCATGTGTTCTTGGTTTATTAGAAAGATTAGATGTTTCTGCTCACTGAGAGGAACCTAATAACAGCTACTTAAAAACCTGGTGAGTGTGATTGTTTCCCCTCAGTGTTAACTGATTTTTGCCTAATAAACAAAAAAAGAGTTATCAGGTTTTAAGACATGCCAGTACCTCATTTACATGTTTCATCTTGCTGATTCTGTGATGTTCTGAGATGGGGCATCTACACGGTGAAAAGTTCCAACATTAAGGTCCAGTTAAAGTACAAAACTTTCAAAACTTGCTGTGATATAAACACAGCAAGAGCTTGGATAAGTATAAAGACTTTCCCCACACTGTTTGCTTTTCATAAAAACAAATTGTAATGTCATTTACTGGGAGATTAAGAAATAGACCAACGTAAAATATTCCCTAGTTGTATTGTGGTGGTAAACAAAAATAATTCTCCTACGTTTTTTCAAATATAAGTCTAAAAGTTGTTGCTTTTTTATTTGCTTTCAGCTCTTCTGAAACTAAACTTTGAATCAACCTTTGCCAGAATTACTGTTATGTTTAATTGCTGGAATGGACCCAAACACAGGCAGGGGGCAGAATCGTCTGAAAAGGTGAAGTTTAATAAAAAAAAAAAATAAAAGCAAAAAAATTACAAATAGAAACAAATGCAGGCAGAGAAAATCCGAAAATACGAGTTCACAGCATAAGCATTAGAGAAAGCAGGAGACACAACAGAGGAAAACCAGATAGGAGTGGACAAAAAGAGAGACGTGCTGGTAACATCTAACAGTTAAGTTTAACACTGTAAAATAAAAACAACAGGGGCTAACTGATTATAATGGACACAGGCAGAAACATGGTTGAAACAAACCACCCATAAATACAAGAAAAAGAAACTAAGAACGTGGGCAACATAATTTGCAGTATAAATAAATCAGAACTTTTGAGGCTAGACGTCCTTTTAGGTTTACTTTTCTCATCTTTGCACATCCAAAGACTGAAAACATGAACCGTACTGTGTCATAAGCTAAGCTAGAGGACTTTATCTGTACATTGAGACCTTGTCTGGAGGTTGAACATCCATTCCAGGATCAAATCATCTGCAACCTCTCAAAGATTTTATTCCTGAATGACCCTGTATTCAAAACCATCCGTCTTCCCATCCCCTAACCCAAGGAGATGATGAACATTTTGCTAGTGAACTAGTAGGTTCAAGCAGAGTGAATAATTTTATTACTGTATCTATGAGATGTATGCATGATAAGCAATGCTTACTACAAATTAAAAGAGGCATCATCTCCCATTATGCTATATTTGGAGTCTTGACTGACTGACAGAATATTAGGGAACACCTAAATCCCTCTCCACCCCTCTCCATGAGCACAACATGCCACAGCACAGTCCACAACTGCATGACGATTGCACCTTGAAGAGGAAAAATGCCTTTTGAAATAACAAACGCTCAAAACCAGCTCATTACTTCAGTGACATTGTTCCTTCCAAGGCAAGCCTGAACTCTCATCGTCATACAAAACTCTGCCCATTGCTCACACACAGAAAATTTATTACCTTTGCTCAAATCCACTTAGAGCAGACTGTGTGCATTCCTCTGCTTGTTGGCTGAAGCTAACTCAAGAGGAATGCCGTACGCCAGCTGAGGAGATGTCAGGTATGAAGCCACACCTCCACCTCTTTTTTGACCACAAATATATCACTGCTGCTAGATTGCTTCACATTTTTAAGGACACGAAGTAATTTAAGAAATTAAAACCTTAAGGTTTGGCTGTAGTTGTGTATATGAGGGGTTTGCGGTAATGCTACTATCAGGTACCTCAGTTGGAGCCAAAAAATAGTTTATATTAAAAAGGCAAGAGATCTATCCAGCCATCCATCCATCCATCTGTAGCTGGGATAATAACAGATGCAGAGCTGTCAGCTACTACACCCCCCATCAGTGCCACTGTGATATGTTAATTAACTAACATAGAGATGCAATGTCTGTTAACTGTGTTGATTCCATACCTGGAAATATCAAGAGCCTGGCTGGGGCATTTCCTCCAAACCACTGCATTTGAAACCTGAGCCAAACTCAAACTCAAAGTCTAAAAAGTGTTGTATTTTATTTGTTTTCAGCTCTTCTAAGTCTAAGCTTTGAATCAACCTTTGTCAGAATTACTGTCATGTTTTATTGCTGGAATGGACCCAACCATGTTTCTACATAAAAACACAATCAAAATATAATCACTTAAAGTTTTACTTTTTAAATTACATTTTTATATTTTGTTGACTTTTGTCAACAAAATATAGTAAAATAATGGATAAAAATAAGTTCACTCATTGTAAATGTGGTAAGTCAGGGAAATAATTTAGTCATTCAATTTATTCACACCAGTGTACTGTCAATATCTACCACAAATGGGATAAACTTCACAAAAAATTTTCAAGGTATTGAACTCAATTTTGAAAATTATTTCAAGGTGGAAGTTCATTCAAATGTGTTGCTTTGAGTTAAGTTTAAGATATTCTAAAAAAATCTTTTGTTTGTAATATTACCTAATATTAATATAAATCTGCAAATTAATTTTTCCCACAAAATCTGCAAACAGTTGTGTTGTTTGGGATGCTTGTGAGATAAATCCTAGTAAAAGTACATGACTAAATGAAAGCTACAGCAGACATTAAAACATGCTCTACTCAGCTGTACTTATTTGATTAGAAAAACAAATATATATTTACAGCAATTTGCAAATGTGTTCATAGCCCTTGAACTTTTTTACACTTTGTAACACTGCAGCCAAAATCTCAAGAGTATTTTATGTGAGATAGCAAGGCAAAATATAATATACTAAAGTAGTGGAAATCAAATGGCACATTGTTTTCATGCTGGCTCCCAAACCAGCGTGAAAACAAGCTGTCTGCGTTCAACCTCCTTGTGATAATACTTTGCAAAACTTCAAGTCTTTTAGACTTTTAAGATTTTAGACTTTATTGTCCTGAGGGGGGAATTGTTTTCCACAGACCAGCCCCTGGACTCCCATCTCCATCTTTAAGGTCTCCACCACCCTTGAACATCTATTAGAATTGTTGCCCAAATTATCTCTGCAAGATTGTTCAAGTTCAGTCAGACTAGATAAAAGGCATCTGTGAACATTTAGGTTCTCAGTTAGATATAGGTCTGTGTTTGTGTTAGTTTTCCTCTATGTTGTGTTACATGTTAGCCAAAAAAAATAAATCAATTTTGATTTCACCCAAACAGACTGCCTCCCCATCTTCCAAAAGTTTGTTGTGTCCCTTAAATGTTAGTTGTCAAGCTGCCATGACCCATAACTTTGGCTTCCTTTGGCATTTTTCAGGAGAGGCTTTAATCTTCCCACTCTTCCACAAAGGACAGATTTGTGGATGATTAATACTCATCCTGCCAACAGATTCTCCCATCTGAAGTGCGGATCTCGGTCTTCTTGCTTGGTATTTCAGTTTAGATAAATGGCCATCCTTTAGTAGGTTTGCAGTTGTGCCTTAGGGCAATATAAATTCTCAAATAAAGGATTGAACAGTGCTGCGCGGCATGACAACAAATCAAACATAACAACAGAACAACTTCATTTATTCTGGGATGAAATTATACACAGTTTGACTATGCTTTGTAATTAAACATTACCTGAAGGCAGCAAGTAGCACTGGATTTCTTTTAGGGGAGCAAGAGGTAATTAAACTAGATTAAGTGCATTATTTTTTAGCTGTTAAACAAATAACCATGTTACACTTTCCTTCCACTTCACAACGTTTCGCTACTTCTGGTCTAGAAGAATCCCCCCAAAATACAATGAAGTCTGTGGCTATGACATGGCAGCATAAGAAAAGGTACGAACATTTCTTTAGTCTCTCTGTAAAAAGTGGGCTGCAGAAAAGTGGTAGTACTGTCTTCTTGCAGCAAAAATGTCTTGGGTTTGATCTCTGGCCTGGGGTCTTTCTGTACAAACGTGTGCAAGTGTGGTTTCTCTCCAGGCACTCTGGCTTCTTCCCACAGTCCAGAACATGACTGTTAGGTTAGTTTGACTCCCTAAATTGCCCTTAAGTTGTGTCTCTTTGTTGTCGTGTTAGGGAGTGGCGACCTATCCAGAGTGACCACCATGTTTATGGTTCAGAGGAACAGATTTTATTGCACTTACTGTGCTGCTTCCCTGTTTCCAGAAGGGACATTTAATTACAAGTGAATGCAACGAATTATGAATTTTCTATTTAAGAAACAGTTTTAAAAAGGTCACAAAAGAATCAAAGGTTGAAGCTGGCCCCTTTAAATACGATTTCTGGGATTAGTCATTTTGATATCCCTATTAAGGAGCTCCATCTGGGGCAGACCCCAACCACCAGCTGCTCCTGGGCTCACTGCTCTGCTGCTGACTGAGACGTACAAGCAGCAAACATTGATGAGTTCATGTAACGGAGGAATTCCAGATGTGAAGCAACAGTTGGTCTTCAGCATATGGTTACTACAAAATGACCTGTACGCAAATAATATATTTTTTGAAGTTAACTATCAACATTTTTCTACCACTATTACTGTCATAAGAAAATACACTAAAACACAGATATATTCATACTGTCATGAATGTTAGCAAAGTAGCCTGGGTGGAAGAACACATTGAGGATTACGTCACATGTATCCTTGATGCAGAGCTGAAATTTACTCAACAAAATGCTCATGCCTTGCAGGCTGATGTGTGCATCCTTTTCTTTTTCTTTGGTTAAACCCAGAAAAATTAAAAATATTTGATCAACCTGTAAGAATGCCTTGAAGGACAAGCTTTATGAATCTTCTTAGAATTAAGTTTTCCACCAAATTATGCAAAGTTTGTATACTGTATATATACAAACACATATATGCATAATATGCATCTGCACATATGGACATATGTATATACATTTCTTTGTATGTATATGTATGCACATACTTCCACGGTACATGACCTAATGTCTATTTTAAATGTGTGTATAACTGCTGATCCATGTGGTCTTTAAAACAAGTTGTTGTTAACTATCACAAGCAAAATTTGTTGTCTTAGCAGCATTAAATATCAGAATGTACAAATAAAGAATGTCGTCTGAGATTTACTGAAGATTACTTGTGGGGCACCCAAAGGCACTGAGCAGAGTTCTATACCTTTATTAACCATGAGTGACAGATGTACATTTTTTAAATTAACCATATTTGCTGAGAAGTGTATTAATCAGACTCTCTCCTCCTTCTTTTCATCTAATTAATTTGTACAGTCATCTCATGCTATTTTGTTTTTATGGGGAAAGAGTACCGTACAAAATGTTTTTGTTTTTTGCTCAGTAGTCTTGAACCAATTATCTGCAAACACAGCTGTCTTGATTTTTTTTTTATCTGTAAGTCTTTTTTTTTTCCATGATTGCCACATCTAACTGACTTTGAAGTTTTGATTAAAGTCTTCGAGAATAAACAGCAGCAAGACCACAAAGATCAGAATTTTCATCATGCATCTTTGAAATAATTTTGTGTCCTCAGTTCCTGTGGAAACAAGTTTGAAGATAACTAATTCAGGAAGCCCATATTAAAGTAAATGAGGCAGAGTTTAATAAATATACTGAAAACAACGCCCCGAAGGTAAAATTCTGCTGTAAAGAGGAAGCTTCAAACTGCTTGGATGGACTGCCTTGAAAAAGTAAAGAGGACACATTAAAATGCCTCCACAAGAGGAATGTGCTCTTTTTTAAAAAAATATTTTTTATTAATGCACCCAGACATTTCCACCTGAGAAGCTATTTGTTTTTTTGTGGCTAAGAAGGATATTTCTCCATTATAAATCTACCACACTGACAAAGGTTTTACTTGAACTGAAAAGTTAGACATGCAGCATCGTAACATAATAAACAAATGTTTTCTGGTTCTGGAAGTACAAAGGCTGACTGACACTGTCATGCAGTAGATAGTCATGGTTGCACAGCCAGGACTTTCAAGAGCCTTTTTGAGGCCACCCAGAACTTCATGTTTCACCAAACAAATATCATCAAGGTAGATAAGCACATAGCCAAAGTAAATCAGATTGTTTTTCTTTCTTTCGCAGATGGAAAGTGTATCACAAAAAGGACTTGTAGCTCAATATAAAACTCACTTCCTCTTGTTACTCAAGATAATGTCCTCAATCTAGCAATCTGTAAATATAATATGATCAGTGGTACAAACACCAACCATCAGAGTAAAGACATGTTCGTTACTCAACACCCTGAATGTTTAGTAAAGTCTAGAAATGATTCTGGAAGTAAATATGCTAATTTTTCCCCACCTTTCAACTGGAGATCTTTAAATGCAAGTCAATAGGTTGCTGCAAAACAACGTGCAGTTATATATAATTAATATAACTTAATTTAAAATCCAATGCAATGTAATTTTATGCAGTGTAAATCAAGTCATTGTTACATTCAAAAATCTAATTGCACATTCCAGGTGTCATCAAATCTTAATGCAAGTTTGGTCTCATTTGTAAGTCTATTTTAGCCATTGCTGCATGTTTTATGGATGTGAATGCAGGAGTGCAGGCCCAGACCAGAGGGTCTAATTCTCCTTGCATTGCAACTTAATTTATTCTGACAACCTCACACACGCACATTAACCATTTTACATTTCCTTTTTAACTCCTCTTTTAACTAAAACTTACACACACTTTCAACATTGTATCATGTGAAGAGATGAAATCAGTTCCTCTCACAAACAAAACCCTAATTTGACCCTAAATTTGGGCTATAAACTCAAAAATTTATTTAGGTGAAATTAATTAACAATAGTGACTGAAGACACTCCTTGAATTTTGATCTCTCCTGCTGTGTTAGTTGAATGTGAGTACAATCAGGTGTTTTCATGACTCTGAGCAGATATGCATCTGTAGATTCTGGCCAAAGCGTAGGGCTTCATTTGCACTGAATTGTTGGCTCAGGCTGCCCTCTCTTTGCATACCTGCGCTTGTGCATGATTCTGCATGCATGCATGAATGCAAAGGTCTTTGGGTTTTTCTCGCTCGCAACTTTTATGTGCCAGAGAGCTTGGTTTACAAAGCTAAAGGCACACTGATTATGCATTTTGTTGCGCACATGCTCTCTCTCATTTCCGTTGAACAAGCTTTGAAAGAAGTGCAATAAAATTCATACTGGTCACTTAACATTTTAGAGGCATGGTTTTAATTTAATGTTGTCTCCTGCTCATCTGTGATTGACCAAAATACATAAAACAGATGAGACTTCTCTTTTAAATCTGGCTGAAAGGAATGTACGTTTGGTCTTTGTTTGCCTTGGGGCCTGTTGCCTGCACCAAACATGTTTTTTTTTTTTTTTTTTTTGCAGAGAAGGAAGAAGACTGATTGCACATACTGGCTTCAATATGTTTACAGTTGTAACACAAAACATTATCTGGTATAGCTCCTGAGTCTTTGATGACAGTGAATTTTTAGTTTGAGGAATCATAAATGCAAATGCTGATATAGGACGATGAGGCCAAGAGGAGCTAAAATTAAATTTGTCCTGTGGAAATAAGTAAGCATAGTTCTAACAAGGCTATTAAACATCACAAATGTCAGTAACAACCCATGTGATCCAAAAATACAAATAACGCATCTATTTTATGCAATGAAGGAACATTGCATTGTAATTTTCCTAAAGACTGACATTCTTTATGACTTTCAAGCACCTGGTTGTGGCTTGTTTAGGAAGACAAGATGTTCTTTGCACTTCTGGACTGGAACTCAATGGATTTTTATTGAAACATCTAGAAGCTTAGAAACGTGTCTGTTTGTGAAGGTCTTGAGAGATGTTTCCTTTTATTTCTCAGTGACTCCCAATCAGGTCTGTTTCAAAAAGATTTTATCTCAAGGGATTTTCTGGTAAAATAATGCTGTGTTACATGATTGTCATGACAAATCTTTTTACATGATGTTAATTAGGGCTAAAGCAGCTGACAATAAGGTGCATTGATGGGGAACAAGATGGCTTACCAAATATTGACAGACTGCAGTGGGTCACGTCTTTTCTGCATGTTCTCAGTGCATTGTAAATTATTTTTGTTACACAAAACTAATTTATGTCTTTATCTCTTTATTTAATTTCTTATTAAGTGTGAATTATTTGAGTTGTTAATGGCATTTTGTGTAAATTGCCTTTCAGTAGTTCCATTAGAGATACATTTACTGAGAAAATGCTGTTTGACATGTCGGATACTTTCTCCCCCACTGAACTTCACAATGGCTTTATTGTCATTGTCTTAAATCACCCCGTAATTAGTTATTCTTTATTCAGATCCAATACTAATCTCTCAAGTGGCGTATTCTTCTTCCCAGAACTGACTTTTTAAGCCTATAATGAATCTGTCCTTTAATTTCAAAGTCAGAGAAGGCGCTGTCATTCCCTTGTTATGTGTTTCTGTGTGTATGAACACATACATACAAGTATAGACACGAATGCAGACTGTAAACTTTCACCGTTTTTTTTCTACTATATCTCACTGTTTTGACAGTTTTTCTGTGTTTTTCCTCCCTGTGTATCCAGCAAAATCCTGACCTACCAAGACGATGTCCCACAAACGCTGTAAGTGATTCTCTCTAAAGCCCTTTCTCATGAATTCAGCCCTGACCAAAACATTCACAGTTCAGCAGGTCCTCATGCAAAAGCTGTAAGTGAGACAGAAAAGGCATGCAGCCTTCCCGACACAATCACAAGTCTAATGAGCCTTCACACCATAAGCTTCCCCAGAGAGATGTGAAAAAAAATCCAAATGAAAGACTATCATAATGAAACAATGACTACGCTTTTCAAATGGGGAATCCCACCCTCATTAAAGACTTTCAGCCAAGATCCATTGCATTCATCAATTTCTAAATTGTGCCTAAACAAAGAAATTTCCCGAGATAATGCGCACAATTAATTAAAATACTGTGCGCATGGGAATTTTTCAACTTAATATCTTGTGTTTTTTTGTGATGTCAGAATTGTGGGAATGATACTAAGTTTTAAACGAGGAAGAAGCTCAGATGAAAAAGCTAGAAAAGCTCCTTCGGCTTAGCCTTAACCTTAATAGTGGCACTGCGGGGACACCTAACATAGAATTAAATGCAATTATGAAAAAATGTTTCCAACCAAAGAAGTGCCTGTGAGAGGGAAACCAGAGAGGCTGTGTTCTTCACACAGCCCCAGGTGCCTAGAGGATATGGCAGTCCTTTTCATATTGGCAGCTGTTTGATCAGACTGTGCTCCTCTGCTGTACCGTAGCTTCAGGTCTGAGCTAAACACCTCATCAGATTCAAAGGAGACATTTTGTCTCCAATGCACTCCGGGCTCTTTCCATAAACACACCTGAATGATTCCTTTGAGCTTGCTTGCTTGATTCTGGCCTATATTTTACTTTTAGATGGCGGAAGGTGTCCCACAGGGTTGGAGTTGGAGTGTTATTCTAGTGTGACAATAACTTGTAGTGAAGGTGTAAAAAATTGTGCCATCTTATAGTTTGCAGATTGATTGTGAGAGATAATCTGTTCAGTGAGCAGCAGAACAGGGACTGAATTCCCCACAGACGCTGGCTGTGAAAAGAGACTTACCTCTGTGTTGATCATTGTTATCAGCCATACGAGATGGCTGATAACAGAGGTGTGGTGCTCTTCAAGTGTGTGCGTGTAAGTGTGTATATGTTTGCGTGCACTTGTGTGATCTGAGTGACTGCACAACAAAGAGTCTGAATGGATTTAGTCAAAGCTCAAACGCTGATGCAGCTGCATTCCCGGAGGTTTATGATGTGAAACACCAAAGGAAAGGAAACAATGATCGCATTCATGAGATGTCATTTTCTCCCACTTTTATCTCTGGAATTTGTTGAGTATTTTACCTCTTTTACACAATGTACTGTGATCAAAACTGTATTTTGTTGTTCGTTTGGCAAATGGAAGTTACTGCTGCAGAGGATTCAGACTTACAGCCACACTGATCAAATATAGTGACAAATAAATAAAGCGATCATCTCAATCGCCAAAGTCATGAGAAAAGTTCTGCACAACATCTGAAGAGACAACATCCATGTATATATATGGCTAAGAATTTAGGCCAACTCCTCAATACATTGAGGCTTGCAGACACAGATCCATGCACAGCATTTTAATTGGATTAAGGTCTGGACATTGACTGTGGACATAATCCAAATAGTTTGAATGTATTTTATCTTTCTTTCCATTTAAATCATAGGTCTGTGGTGCATTTCTATCCTAAGGAAAAGATATAAAACTAAAGATATTTTACAAGATATTAAAACGCGTGGAAAAATCTCACAAAAACCTTATACAATAGCAGAAAGTAAAATAGCCACCGAAAGAAAGGCTTATACTATTTAATTATGCATTTAATTATTTAATTATGCAGCATGAACTGATCAGTACATTATTGAGAGAAAACGCAAAACTTATTGCTAGGGGCACAAACGTTTTACAAGGGAAAGCAATACTTTTGTATGGAAGCCCATTTCCGCCAATCTGTTAAAAAATGAATAAAAATTATCTCGAAATAATGAGATAGTATCTCGAAATTTTGAGATAGTATCTCGAAATAATGAGACACTATCTCGGAATAATGAGATAGTATCTCAAAATAATGAGATAGTGTCAGGATCCATGTTTTTCTGTGTATTTATTTCGAGTTTCTGTGTCTCTGTGCTCTCCGTGTTGTCCTGTCCTCCCCTTGATTGTTCCCAGGTGTGTCTCGTTCCCTGATTACCTCTTGTGTATTTAGTCTCACCTGTGTGTCAGCGTCATCTGATGTCACCAGTCTGTCGTTTTGTCCATTCGTGTGCCTTGAGCTACCTGAGTCGAGCCCTGGATTCAGCTTGTCAGTTTTGGACTGTTTCCCTGTTTGTAGTAATCATTAAATTATCATTTTCTCATCCTCAACCTGGGTCTCCTAGCGATTTGCCTCACCACACCACTTTATGACAGTCTACACAGGCTCAGGACGTTTGGAGACTGGAGGTAGAACCAGAAAGACAGAAGACTGGATGGTGTGGAGCAGCTGCCTTTTCATTAGCCTTTTCTGATCACACAAGAGGTTTAACTGACTTCTCTGCTATAGTGTGTTTCTCCAGTTCTCTATTGAAAGACCTTTATGCTCCACAGATGACTTAATTTTCAGTGTTTTTACTTTTAGAAGTTCACAACCAGAACAAACAAAAATAGGAACAGTTTATTGTTATTGTATCTTTTTATAAGACACAACTGTGTTGACAGTTGTACTTGTTACATTGTATTCATATTCATAATAAAATCTTTTTCTGATTTTTGTATTATTTTTTTTTTTGCACATTGGATTTCTTTTGTGGAAGGTTAGAAAAAGAGTCTTCTTTTTGGTTTTACGGGGCACAACTTGCTTTCCTTTATCTTAAGCTTATTAAATCAGTGCACTATACAAAGAAAATTTGTTTAAGCACTTGTGATTTATTTTTGGAAATGTCAAAATAATGGATTGTTCTTTGTTGGCAGAATACAAAATAAATACATTCTGAATAAAGTGTAGAGTCTGTTTATAATTTGCTGTTGCACTGTAAATAAATTGATTGGTCATAATACTGAAAAACATACAGTACAAACCAAAAGTTTGGACACACCTTTTCATTCTCATTGAATGAGAAGGTGTGTCCAAACTTTTGGTCTGTACTGTATATGTCAAGAGTAATGACAACATTTGTACTCTTATCAAATTAATACCAACTGCAAACAATAGCCTATTGGTAGGAAAAATGTCACAAACAGTTATCTGTTAGTAATAACATGATTAAAACATTGCTTGTATGTGTAACCCTCCTGTCCATATATCAACAGTTTCCCTGAACAAGTAAGGCTAAGAAAATGGAGAACCTGCAAATGTTGGCACTATTTCGTGCTGTTTTGAACAAAAGGCTTGTATTTTGCAATAATAAGATTAAATACATAGAAATTAATAGCTTGACCTTGACCACAACACTGAAGGAAACAAATGTAGTCTTTTTAAAGTAAACCATAGAAACAAATTGTAACTCATTTGTGCAGTTTAGTTTTACAATCAGTGTTTACACAGGACATATTGATATAATATCTTACTTGTAAGATGTTTTGTGTACCTGGGTGATTTAGAGAAACTATTCCCTCAGCCCATCAATGATCATTTGGAGTCTTGCATAAAGATTAGTAATTTCATACACATCATCTCTCAATACCAGTCTGTGCTCAGTCATGAGTTCAGTGCATAAGTGAAATACATCAACATCACAGGGAAAGTCCTTGAAACAACATTCTTCTATACATATTTCCAGCTTTGTTAGATTAGCAGACTGTAAAAAATTTGGAACCCCATACAGGTTGGAAACACCATGCATTAATAGTATTATATTATCAATATAATTTTTTTTCTATCACGTTGAGCATATCTCAAACTATAGGGCCAACTCAAGTTATCTCATTATTTCGAGATGCTATCTCAAAATTTCGAGATACTATCTCAAAATTTCGAGATACTATCTCATTATTTTGAGATACTATCTCATTTTTTTGAGATAATTATTAGCGGTGTCATGTTCCGTGTTTATCTGTGTATTTATTTCGAGTCTCTGTGTCCTTTGTGCTCTCCGTGTTGTCCTGTCTCCCCTGATTACTCCCAGGTGTGTCTTGTTCCCTTGATTGCCCTCAGTGTATATGGGGGGAGAGGGAGTTAGGACAATTCCAAGGGTCCGTGACCAACAGGAGGACCTCAACAATTTTATTTTATTTTTTCATAGAAATTAATTGAAATTAATTAAAATGGGGCCCGGTCAATTACAAAATTAATCATATTGTGTTTTCTAAAATTGTTTCTATCAGTAAAAATTAAATGTTGCCACTCCCAGACCAAAGAGCACACATCCATATTTGCCCTGAACCCCCTGGATCTGCATGAAATGGTTCGTTCCTGCTTGGAGCAACGGCGACGGTGTTCAGCATCAATCAGTAGAAGACAAGAACCACTGTGGCGGTTATTTTGGTACTAAAAAAATTAGAAAATCAGGTTTTCAAAAAAAATTGAGAGATAAGAGAGAGAAAAAGACAAGAGTGTCAATTTGTAACCCAGTTTCTCTCCGAAAGGTGAGTAGACTGTGTGCATTTAGCATAGTTAGCTTAGCTACAGACTACTGTTTGCCTCCATTTCACTAGCATTTAACGAATTAAGGGGAAAAAATGCCAAGATATTCATATATTTAACTTGTCCCTGTACCTTTTACCACTTAACAACAGACGAGTCAGTCAGCAGCAGCTCTAACCCACGTCCCTCCTGACCTGCCCTCTCCTAAGTGAAAGTATGTAACTTTTTAAAAAAATATTCTTTTTACATATCTGTTAAAACTGCCACTATATTGTGACAGTATGGCATGAGAGATAATCTGTGAAAAATCTATTTCATCTGCCTTCTCCCTGTGCTCTCTAGAAACATCTAATCAGACAGAGGAGAGTTTTAGTGCTGTCAATCACAATCTCATGTGGCTGCTCCCTTCCTCCCCTCGCTCTGTGCTATGCTGCAGCTAGTGCAGCCTGTTGTGAATGCCCAGTCTGGTTAGCATAGTTACCAATGATGGCAGATAAATAGTTTTCCTGCAACGATAAATTGTT
Organism: Alfaro cultratus; assembly: GCA_903066825.1. Taxonomy (NCBI): domain Eukaryota; kingdom Metazoa; phylum Chordata; class Actinopteri; order Cyprinodontiformes; family Poeciliidae; genus Alfaro; species Alfaro cultratus. Next base: position 5,912 of record CAEFZX010027991.1, on the reverse strand, counting down.
TCTCCCACATTAGCACATTTAGCAGTGAGTGAATGAAGTTGATTGACAGCACTAAGACCCTCCTCCTGGTTCTGATTGTTGTTTTTGGTCATAACGTTGCATTACTTTAGCTAGCAATACTAGTTCTGGGAAAAGGTGAAGATTTGATTGTTTTCACAGATTATCTGTCTCATAACAAACTGTCACAACATTTTTTATTAAAGTTATATACGGCAGCTTGAATAAAATGCAACTACTTAGCATTTTTTTGAGAAGTCTGGATTTTTTTAAGAAGTCTGGATTGCTTTATTTATATTTTGGACATTGCCTAGGACTGTTGCTTGTGGGGAGAGCCATTTAAGTAATAAAAAAAAATTTAAGCAACCTACTTGCATACTGTATGTGAACTGTTGTATGCAAAATTCTTAACCAGTATGATAAAACTACAAATACTCAAAAATGGTATTTTGATAGGACCTTTCTCATTGTCACAGAGTGTTTGTTGTCTTTTTCAGAAAGAGAGCAAAGTTTTGACCACTTTAGAAAAAAAGGATTTTCCTCATGTGGATGATGAAATGTTTGTCTTCTTATGATAAGAGTATTTCTAACATACCTCAAATTACCCAAAACGTAAATACAAATGGAAGATATCTGTGTGAAGATTAACATAAGTCATAAAGAAAGTTAAAAGAATAAATAAAGATGCAACCGGTAAAGTATTTTATATGAATTATATCTAACAAATACAGAAATAGGTTAAAAATTGTATTTTATTTTATTTTTTTTATTTTTTTTGTCCCCGCCAACAAGAAGTTACAAGTGTACTTGCTATGTGTCGTAATAAGTTAGAAGTTTCTAAAATACAAAACAACATTAACAGCTACAAAGCAAAGAGAAGAAATCCACTGAAGGTTGTTCTGTAATACTGGTCATCCCAGACCTCACCAGATAACTGCAAAGCAACAAGATCTCCAACCTCCAACTCCATTGGACACATTGTCCTCAAGATCTGTGCTTTGTGTGTGTCAGTCCCCTGATGAAACTATGGGATTGTCATTCTTCACGATTCTCATCAACAACCCGCTGTAAAAGAAAAGTCTAAAAGATTTATTTGTGATCGGGTTATAGTGGTTTCCAATGTTAGTAATCACATTTCTGAAGACCAGGGTAGCAACTTCGTTGTAAAATGTGTTACCTTCACCTTTTACCAGTAGAGACGTGGAAAAAGCCACTTTGCTCACTGTCACAGAGTTTGTGAAAAAATTACACAGTTTTCATGCAATTAATATGCCAAACAAGATCATGGTCATAAATAAGAGAAACAATCTTTCTAAAAGAAAACCGCATGCCACAGATTCTGCCACATCATCATATTATGACTAAAGCTGGAAAACAATGTTAGAATAAGCAATACTGCTAAATTTGAATATTAATGTGTGGATGTTTAATTTAGAAATACTACAAAAAATTCTTACTATATTTGGAAACCAAAGACAATTTAACTATTCATGAAAGACATTCACAAAACCAAGGACACAAATATAAAGCTCTAAAACATTTCCTTCCTGTTTCTCCTGCGGCTCGTCCACATGTGCTGCATTCACTAATAGTCTTTCCTGTAAAATGCTGAGGTTTTGCTGAGTCAATGTAAGCGCTTTGCTCTTTTTCAAGACCTGTAAGTTTTCTGTTATTTTTTCATTAAATCTTCAGTGCTCATTTTCAAGTGGCTCTGTCCCTTTGACAAAAATAAAATTTATAGCAATTATTCCATTATTACCAGAAATGTTGTTCTTTTTTTCTTTCTTAAAACCGGAGAAACAAGCTTTCTTATTTAAAAGGAATAATACAGCACACTTAAAGTTTGATTATGCCAACTCAGTTGTTTTCAGTTCTCAACTAAGGAAAGCATTTCCAGAAGATGAAAGCCTTGCTTTATTGTTTTGTGTGGGGTTCTTAAAACAATCAGTCTGATCCAGCTACAAAACCTCAAAAAATTATTTTGACAGGACCTCAGCCTCATGTTCACATCATGTTTTGTGTCTTTTACAGGAAGAGGGAAAAGTTTCGAACCCCATAGGGGAAAAAATCTGGAGCTTGTGACATGAAATGTTTGCTTAATTATGATAATATATTTCAAACATGCCTCACTCAAACTACCCAGAAAGTAAGTAAAATTGAAAGCTATCAGTATGAAGATTATCATAAAACAGGTTATAGGACCCTTATTAGATGAAAGGAGTCATGAAAGAGTCAAACATTAGAGTATTTGATATAATGTTTAATAAATGCAGAAATAATATCAAAAATTGACCTTTAATTTTTTTTTGTCCGCACCCACCAACAAGCAGTTACAAGTGTACTTGGTATTGCTGTGTCACAATATGATAGAAGTTTATGAAATCCAAAAAACATCAACAGCTACAAGGCAAAGAGAAGAAATCCACCAAATGTTGTTCTGTGATACTGGTCATCCCAGGCATTTCCCTTTAATTGCAAAGCAACAAGATCTCCAACCTCTAACTCCAACACAACTCCATTGGACACATTGTCCTCAGGATCTGTGGTTGTTGTGGCTCGGTCCCCTGATAATGCTATGACATCAATATTCTTCACCATTCTTATTCTCATGCTGTTCTTTTTACTGTGTGCAATATGAGCGGTGAATCTGAAGTAATAGACTCCTCTTACTGGTGCAGTAAAGAAACCTGAAAAAAGGATTAAGAAGTATTTTGAAACTTAAGAAACAAGTCACTTTTTCTTAAAGCAAAATAAAAATCTAGAAGGTTTACCTGTGATTGGTTGATAGTGGTTTCCAATGTTAGTAATCACATTTCTGAACGTTATGGTGGCATAGTCACTGTAAAATGTGTTTCCTTGACCAGTTACCAGTAGAGAAGTGGAAAAAGCCACTTTGCTCACTGTAACAAAGTTTGTGAAAATATCAGTTAGCTATAATATAATTAATGTTTCGAATGTAATTAATATGTCAAACAAGATCATGGTCATAAATAAGAGCAACAATCTTTCTAAAAGAAAACCACATTCCACAAATTCTGCCACATCATCATATTATGACTAAAGCTGGAAAAAATTGTTAGAATAAGCAACACTGCTAAATTTGAATATTAATGTGTTGATGTTTAATTCAGAAATACAACAAAAATTCCTACTGTATTTGGAAACCAAAGACAATTGAACTATTCATGAAAGACATACAAAAACCCAAGGACACAAATATAAAGCTCTGAAACATTTCCTTCCTGTTTCTCCTGCAGCTCTTCCACATGTGTTACGTTCACTAATAGTCTTTCATTGTAAGTTCTGCAGATTTAGCTAAAGTGATAAAAAATCTAATTGTAAATATTCACAATTCACACATAAAACACAAATATTTTTCAGTAGATACCTTCTCCCCCCGCCTTCATTTTTTCAATCACAGTCTCTGCTGCATTGAGCTTGTCATTCATCACTGTAATGTGAAAGGACATTTAAACACAGGTATATATGTGCGTTAGTGAGTTTAAACATAATCTCTCTCTATACGTGTAATCTCCTCCTGCAGGACCTTCATCCGACTGTTACTTTCTGCCAGTTTTGCTGAGTTGTAGCAAAAGTAAGTAAGCACAATAATATTTCTAAAAGTTTAAATCTAATCTGAAAACCAAACACCTCAGATTTTGCTATATTGCCATTTTATGAGCATAGCTGAAAAATACTTTTTGAATTCAAATTTTAATGAGTGTACTAACAACAATATTGTACTGACAAAAACAATTCTATTATTATGATGAACCACAAACATAACTAAGAACACAAATATTTATTGTTAAACATTACCTTTGTGTTTCTCCTGCAGCTCTTCCACTTGAGCTACGTTCACTAATAGCCTTTCCTGTACATTGTTAAGATTTTGTCCAGTCAATGCAAGCTCAGCAGATTCAGCTGAAGTGATGAAAAAAGTTTAATTGTAAATATTCACAATTCACAGATTTTACTTTAAAGAGCCTTCAACCAAGGTTCAGTACATACCTCCTCCCTTCACCTTCATTTCTTCAACCAGAGTCTCTGCGGCAGTGAGCCTGTCCTTCATCACTGTAATATGAAAGAACATTTAAACACAGGTATATCTGTGCGCCAGTAAGTTTAAATATCATCTCTCTATACCTGTAATCTCCTCCTGCAGGACCTTTATCTGATTGTCACTTTCTGCCAGTTTTTCTAACAGAAGATCTTTCTCTTCTACTTGTACCAATACAAAATATTTCAGTTTTTGCAGCGCCGCCCAGATGTCTGGCTTAGGCTCAGGCGTAGGCTCAGGGTCAGTCTCAGGGTCAGGGTCAGGGTCAAGCTCAAGCTCAGGCTCAAGCTCACGCTCAGCCTCACCCTCACGCTCTTCTTTAGTTTCCTCTGATTTGGACTTCTTAGTCTGAAATGCATCCTTGCGCCTGGTAGCTCCTCTACTGCTGTGTTTTTGTGCCCAGCACAAATTACAGAGTAACAAAATGAAGAAAAAAATTAAAGAAACTCTCATGATACACTGTAGAGGATCAGTGGGTCGTTTGCTGTCTTCCTGCTTGTGCTGTGTTCAGTGTCAGCCTAATGTGGAGTTTTTATTGGTGACATCAAGGCCAAATGTGAATTATTATCTACCAAGCTGTAGAGGAGTAAGGATGGTGACCCAGCAAATAGATAATACTTTCCCCAACAGTGTGTAGTGCCACACAAAACCATTTGTACAAAAGTATTACAAAGTTTTGAACAATTATTTTATTAGACAGCAACAAACATTAGTCATCCATTTGGGTTTATTATGACTAATGAACAAAAAGTAGCACATAAAGAACACATTATTGTCGAAAGGTTTGACTAATAAAACTCAAAGTGTAGCGTGTGTTTGTGTTCAGTACACTTTACTCCGATAGTCTTAAAAAATGCAGTGCAACCAGAAAACCATTAGAGGCCTACGATTCTATTCTCAAACATACAGTGCGATTAGCATTTCTCACACTTCGTGAGATGCTAAGAGAATCATCACAATTCTTTAGTGTTTTGGTTATCTTTTGTGTTTGTATTTGAAGCATTTCCTCATGGATATTTATGTAGATCTTGCCATATTCAGTTAATTTCTCCTTATTCATTATTCTTAATAAGGGGCTGCAATTTATGTTTATTTGTTTGTCTATAGTTTCTTAGTTTGTTCTTGTGTTCCTTGTCTATTTCATTTCATTTTCTTAGAAGATTGTCATGTTTTTTCTTTCTGGTTTCTAGATCCTTTGAGTCTCAGCTCAGCTCCATCTGTAGCTTCCTCCCTAATTTTTCCTGTTTTCTCCCAGCCACAGCTATTTCATATTCGCCATGAATAGTTCATCTGATTCTTTGTCAGCTTCCACTTCCTGCTTTAGTTTTAAGGTCCTGATTTTTTATTTTTCATTGTGACATGAAATGTTTGCTTAATTATGATAATATATTTCAAACATACCTCACTCAAACTACCCAGAAAGTAAGTAAAATTGAAAGCTATCAGTATGAAAATTATCATAAAACAGGTTATAGGACCCTTATCAGGTTAAAGGAGTCATGAAAGAGTCAAACATTAGAGTATTTGATATTATGTTTAATAAATGCAGAAATATCAAAAATTGATCTTTTTTTTTTTTTTTTTTTTTGTCCACACCAACAAGCAGTTACAAGTGTACTTGGTATTGCTGTGTCACAATATGATAGAAGTTTATGAAATCCAAAAAACATCAACAGCTACAAGGCAAAGAGAAGAAATCCACCAAATGTTGTTCTGTGATACTGGTCATCCCAGGCATTTCCCTTTAATTGCAAAGCAACAAGATCTCCAACCTCTAACTCCAACACAACTCCATTGGACACATTGTCCTCAGGATCTGTGGTTGTTGTGGCTCGGTCCCCTGATAATGCTATGA
>CAEFZX010027988.1:0-45381 GCA_903066825.1 Alfaro cultratus | reverse complement strand
TATATATTTTACCACATGCAAAGTGTGTCAAACCTGTGAGTAGTTTTTCATGTGAAACATGGTGGTGGAAGCATCATGCTATGAGACAGTGACAGGGTAGATGCTTGAGTTTATCAAATATGGAGAGCTAAATAAGGACAGTCCTGGTAGGAAACATACTTGAATCATTAGATGCTACCAAATATTTAAGTCTGTGGCCGAGGATCGTCTAACCCAAAGCATACAGCTGGAGGTGGACCAGACTGGTTCAGATCTAAGCATATCATCTGCTAGACTGTCCCAGTCAAAGTCCTAAATCCATTCAGCAATAAATTTCTCTGCACTATTTTGTGTTGGTCTGTCACACAGATGTTTCTAAGAAGATACTTGGTAGCTTTAAGTTGCAACACCACAAAATATAACAAAAACCAGAATCAATAGTTTTGTGCTTGTGCCACCAAATAATCAGTTCATTGCCGTTTGTCTAAAAGTTATTATTTTTGTGATCTCTGAACAGGCCAGTGGAAACCTCCCTGAAAATGTAGCAACAGCTATATTCCACTTATGCTTGGACTCATCGCTGGGAAGTCTATTACCCAGCATGCAAGAGACAGCTGTGGCCTACTTGGAGCAAGTGAACTCAGACAGCCACAGCCTCTACAGGAGGGTGAACAGAGCTGCGTTTTGGATGGAATCAACTTGTAACTTCGTGAAGGAGGCACAAGCTGAAGTATGAGCTGCAGAACGCATAAGCCCAAGATAATATTCATGTTTTACAGAAATATAGCTTGCAACTATGGAAGTATCTCTGTAAATGATAACATTTTTCTTTCTAAAGGGAGAAAAGAACTGGTTGGATCTACTCGAACTTGCAGACCACTCAATAGACGGTCTTCCATTTCATCAGCACCTACCAATCGTCAAGGAATGTGTTCACATGTGCTCTTACTTGTAAGGCAATAATCTATAGATATGTTAGTCCATTTTGATTTTTCATTAGATGCTTTGAAATAATTTGACTTTCCTTGATGAGGTGGAAGTTTGATCAGCCTAGCCCCCTCCTCCAGACTGAGAGCCAGAAACTCTTCCTCAAGCTGCTGTCCCATCCCTCGCCACCTGTCAAAACGGAAACATATGAGTGTACTTTAAACCTGGTCAAGGTCAGAGCACGATGTTTTATAGATGGCTGTTGTTTAAATGAGCATAAAGGGTCATGGCTGAAACATACCAGCCTTATGTTGCTTGAAAAGGGGAGCTGGCTGCTCGCTCACCGGTACCTAAATACGTAAAATGGAGACAAATGAGGTACAGCTCTATGACAGCATGCTATAAAAACCCTGCTTGACATTTTGAATCAGTCTCTCTTTTCATTTTGCCAATCAGAGTCTAGAATTGAGAGGGAATTGTATTTCATGAATGCGAGCACAAGCGAGAGGATAGTGATAATTTATGATGTGATTACATATACCCCCAGGACTGCCTTGGCATCCAGAATCTATCGAGACAGGAAGCAGCGGCATGCGCCGGCGTTAACTTCCTTCTCCACCACAGGGTCCTGTATGAAATGAGTGTTTTTGGACTGCAGGACTCTACTCAAACGGTATTTCGATCTATGTTTGTGTTTTATGTTTAGATGTAGGAAGGGTTTTTGTGTTTTTTGTTCAGCTTTGTGTGTTCAGTGTCTTGCACAAGAATTTACACCCATCAAGATTTTCCACGTTTTGTCGTGTTGCCACCACATACTACAAATATGTTTTGTATGATGTCATTCCATCAAATATTATAATTTTTTTTAATTTTGGTCCTGAAAAAGTCTTAGATAGTCACTGTTTGTATTGAGTTATATTCAGTTGGAGCTTAATTTTTAACACTTTAATTCTTCCATTCCCGTCTTCTGGTATTCATTTATTCAGTAGGCTAAGGAATTAAGGTATTACTAAGGTATTAAGGTATTACTACCTTAATTCCTGACATTCCACATGTCAGCAACATCGAGTGTTGCTTCTTATGACTTTGTTTTAACAATGACTTTCTTCTTCCATTAAAAATGTCAGGATTTTAAGTTCTACACCAAGATTTTAAGAAAGTTCTGTATACGTTTTGAAACCCACATATCCTTTAGTTTCCTCTTCATAATTACATGCTATTTTATGTTAGTCTAAAACATAAAATTCAGATGAATGGAGTTGTAGCATGATAAAATCTGAAAATGTTCAAGATTGTACAAATCCTTTGGCAAGACACTGTTTATCCAGATAATTTAATCATCTTTAGTACTTTGTTACATCTGTTTGACTTGGGCTTGCTTTGTGAACTCAGCTCTTTACCTGTGATCTATAGGTGAACATTGCTGCCAAGGATATCCTGCTATTCCTCCTCAAGGGACGATTAATGATGACGGCTCGAGCCTGGGACAGATTCAATGAGGCACTTTACCCGGTCATACCCATATTACAGGTGTTGTTCACTTTGCAGAGATTACAGAGTAATTTCACTGCTGGGCTCTTAAACCAGGCTCCTGTTTGGAACTCATTGAACTATTTACATAGGGATATGACAGTGCATGTTCAAGGAAGCTAACATATTTAGGGGAATGTTAATATTCTCAGAGCATACAAAAATGCTTATTGTGCCGCCTGTAAGGAAAAACATGGTCATTCCCTCATTTACATACTTTATGCTATATTGTTTCCTTTTTGGGTGGCAGTAACAAACTTTTATTACTTGCTCAGTTTCAGGCAACGGGAAGCAGCCTCCTCATGAATATACATGAGAGTTTGACTAGGCTGTCAAGTGTGATTTAATTCAACCAGGCCATTGCGGGTTGGGCCCTCTATGTCAACAATAGATGAAATGAAACTACCCCTAATCAAAAGATGCAGATTTTACTTACTGTTGCAATGCTTAGCAGGAATTCCCCACTGTTCACTACTTTGTCTTCCAACCCAGCCTTACAATTACTAGTGTATGTGTTTGTGGCTGTATTGGCAGGGCTATGCCAGCACAGAGGAGTCACTTGGAAAGTGTGTCCTGCTGATAAGTGACATGTCGGATGTGACAGGAGACGATGTTTTCCCCACTACAGGCAAGCTGAAAGCAGCGCTCCGACTCCTCTTCTCTAAACAGCCCACGTAAGTCGGAGCTCTGGGTCTTCCCATTGTCTGAGCTTGTTTGATTGTTAAGTGCTCAGACATGTGGGTTTTTTTGGTTTGCTTTTTTCCCTTCATGCATTCGTATGTTTGCCTGGGATGATTCTTCTGCATCTTTCTGTGAAAGGTTATTAGTATCATTTTTTACTGATCTGAGTGTTTTGGTTGAAGAAAAAACAAATGGCAAAAGGTGACCATTTTGCTGTTTGACACATTTAGAGGTTGTATTTAACTTCACTTATAGTACTCTGCAAAATATTCACACTCCTTCAACTTTTTTGCATTTTGTCATGTTGCAAACAGCAAGCTTTTGTGTATTTTATTGGGATTTTCAGTGAAACTGACCCCCCATGATTCCCTGTTACTTCACATGCTGGCTAAGCCTGCACAATGCATTGCCTCATCGCAATGGGGATGTGTGAAATATTCATAACACAAATAACTGTTTGGAATGCAATTATTGTTTTACTGACATATTTAAAGTATTATAAAATCTCATTGTGAGGTCAATAAATCCACCAAATCCTCTATGAGATATGTGTCATTGTTTTTCTGTATGTATATTTATTGTAGTTGACACCAGTGAATATCAAATAAATTTTAGGTCATGTTTTTATTTCCACCTCTAGACATTTTTAATGTGGATTGATTGTAATGTTGATATAATTTTAACAGACAGAGGTGTGACATTGCAAAAATTTCATTTATTACTAATTTCAAGCAATTTACCTCAAAGGGTTCATTAAGGTTTTCTAAAACTTGCTCTCAACAGTGTCAGAATAGCTGCAGTGCAACACATCCTGCCCCAGTTAACCAGCCATGCTGATGCAAACCCCACCAGAGTATTCGCAGATCAATCAGCGATTGCGTCTCTTCCCAACCTCTTCTGCCTCAGAAACCCTGTAGACGTCACTCTGGACACCATCAATAAGTCCATTCTAAAGGTATAAAGCCACATATATAAAAAAAATGACTAAAAAAACATTTTTAGGAGGCGAGACAGCTTATTTTGTGTATTTGTTTATTAAATTTTCGTTTCTTAGGTGGAATCAGTAGAGAAGCTGTTTTGCATCCTGGACTCAGACACTGTAGACACCTCTCTCAGAAGATCGGCAGCGGAGCAGCTTTCTGTCGTTCTACAAGGTGAGAAGCCTGCAAATTCTTATTAGATTATATAAAAAACTAAAGAATAGTATTGTTTATATGATTTATATCCTTGCATACTTTTTGAGTGACCCACATGGTCTCTTTCTTGCATGCAGACAGAAAGTTACTAGCTTTTTTTTATTTATTTTAGTCCAAAGTGTTATGCTCATTATAAATTGAGAAGCAAAGTTTAAAAGTTTGATGACAGTGTGTATTCCTCTTGTGAAAGCTGCAATTGGCAGATGCTTCTGTTGCATTTCTTCCTTACCGCTGCAATATGTTTAGGCAAACAGAAGACATAAACAAATGTTTGTTGCTGAAATTTGATCTTTTTCTGTCTCACAGACAAATCAATGCATACAGTACTGAAGAGTCTTGGCATCACAGAGAGAGTCATTTCTTTTATCACAGACAATGTAAATGGCAACAAGGTAAAAAAATTAAAAAAAAACACACCTTTGGCAAGAAAGTAAATAATGACTGTGGAATAAATCCTTTAGTCAAGTCAAATAAAACAAACCAGTGTACATGTGTTTGGTTGTATTGTATGTTTTTGTGCTTGTGTGGACTAAAGCCACTGAGGTGTGGATGATTGGAGAATGAAATGGCCTATGCTAATAGTGTCAGACAGGCCGTGCTCAACAGTGATTTCTGCCCTCAGCCCAAAATTACTTCAGTCTGCTGATCATTTCCAGTTCTGGAATCAGAAAGTGCTGCGGGTGATTGTCCAACAAGTCTAGCTACATGTAGGAGAGCGGATAATGACAACAAAAACTTAACTAGGCTATCATAAAAAGGCTGCTTACAGCTTAACATTTTTTAAGCTAAGCCACAGTCAGTAAATTGTGGGTCAGCTTAAAAAATTTTTTGACATTGTATCTGCGTTCTGCAGCTTCATCTGTTATTAATCTTGTACTTATGAATGTGTTGCTCCCCAGAGCCTCGATTGTCTTCTGGAGCCGTGTGTATGCATCTTGAGAAAACTGGTGTATGCTGATCCGTCTCTGAGGCACAGCCTGGCGCAACACAACCGCCTGCTCCTCACACTGCTCAGGGGTATGCACAGCAACATACCTCATTTAGTACCAGCTACACAGTCTGTGTTGAACAAAAATTCCCAAGTCGTCCACTTGTGTGTTTGTTTTAGACATGTTGTTGTGCTTCAGTAAGTGGCATATAATATGAAGTGTGAGTATATATCTATGATGCAACTTGTTGATATATTGCTCACTTTTACACCCAAACAGTTCTAACAGCTTGATTTTTAACAAGAGTTGCTGAAAAGTAGGGTTAAAAAAATTATCTTATAATTTGTAGGTCAGGTTTTGTTTTCTTTATATAATATGAAAATTCACTTGTACTAGCTGTTGACTGTTGACTTGAGTTTTAAGTCTGATTTGGAAAAGAGATTTTAGCTAAATATGTACGAGATTTTATACATGCTAAATTTTATTTATTTAAACTTCAGTTTTAAGTCTAAAGGTGTGAATTGGATTTTAGATTCATATTTTAAGAAATGCATTCATTAAACTTTGGTTATTATATGAATGTTTTCTTCATTGTAGCTTCCTTGATATTGAAGGAGACGAAAAGCAATAACAGTGAGGTGGCCGTCCTCATGTGTTTGCTGCTTTTTGATGAGATCGCCTGCATTGAAACATGGTTGGTTCATATTTTCTCCCAATACATTAGAACAATACATTTTCCTGCATCAAAGTTACATAACAGGGTTCTCTGTGAATTACGTTAAACAAATTTTAAATATAGTTTGGCGCCTGTAGTACAACATTTAATGGCCAATTTTCTTTTTTTTTTTATAACTGTTATTAATCATTATTTATTCAAGAAAAATGCAACACTTCCACAAACAATCTTCAATGATATACAACCATACTTGTAAAAACCTGAAATGACAGTTGGATCTCCAAAATCTAATAAAAACCCTTCAGATTTGGATATCTCGGAAAATGCCGAAAGCAAGCAAGTGTTCTGTTCAAATATTCAGTGTTTAGAATAAATAAACTTTTGTTTTTTAAACTAGTATATTTTATGGTTTTCTTCTGCCTGAAGAAAATCAGGTGGAAGAACTTGGTTTTCCTGGTATTGTTTTTAAGTATCTTAAAAACAATTTTTAGTTTTCCTTTAATTCCAAATATAAATCAGAGTATCTTTTTCTTTGCCTTTTATGAACTTTATGAAATTTTGATGTGCTAATCAACATTTATGAACAGAATGTATTTTATTTGAATTGTACAATCATTTGTGAACAAAACGCCACTTGATTTTAATTTTAAAAATATATTTTTCATCCATGATTATTTTTCTTATTAGGTCAGGTAAATCCACTCCAGGTGCGACTCTTTCACCATTTTCTCTGCCAGTAGCTGCAGTACGGAGGTAGGCCTCATCAAGGGACGTGGAACAAAGAAAAAAAAAAAAAAATCACTTTCTTAGCTTTAGGTTATGTCTTCATCTAACAAAGAATAATATCCAAAGATTTCTAATATTTGACTGTTGCTTCCTAAAGATTCAACATTCCCTTCAAGACAGCAACTCATCACGCGATCAGCCCGTACTGCTGCATCTTGGCTCCTTCCTCTGACCTTTTGACCCTGAATTTTGCCCGCCAAGCCTTGCAGGTGGCTTGGAATGCTGCATGGCATTCTGGGATGGATAATCTCCTGGAAAAATCAAACAGTGTTGTCTGTGATGCTGATGAGTAAGGCTCTGCCTTTAACTTTTTGTATACAGTGGAATATTTTAAAGTAATTTTCAGTGTACTAATATCTGCTGTAAATTCTCTCTCTCTCTCGCTCTAGATATATATATATATATATATATATATATATTTATTTTTTTAACAATAACACCAAAAAGCATTTGTATGGAACTTACAACAGCAATGCTTTTGTAAGTTGCATACTGTATCTTTACTGATATAGTGATATATCAAAAACACCAGTTTGAAAAAAGAATGTTAAGCAGATGTTGGATCAAAGGATCAGAGCAATAAGTCTATAACAGGATTTCCATGCGAATAGAGATCCTTCCACGTATTACTCTTGAGCAACACTGTCTCCAGCGGGGAGTTCAGCTGCGTATTAGCACCAGAGTTGTGGCATATTGTGTTCATCCGTCTTCATTTTCTCCTAATGTGACCTAATTCAAACAAATGAGAATGTCTCTCTACAGTTTTAACCAGCTTGATTAAGACATTTGAAACACACCATTGGTGGATCAATCCATCTGAGATCCTGTGTGGTGCTGTGACTGGGTAAAGAGCAGATGCTTAACATGCATTACTCTTAATATTTGCATATGCTGCTCTATAGCATTATGGTGTAATTATGTCTTGCTCCTACTTTGTGCTACTTGATTATAACTAGTGTGACTTACTAGGAAAAAAGAAATGTCTTATCTTCTGATGGTTTGCAAATTATTGTTGACTGTGGGTTATTACAGCTATATAATCTGGCCACAACTTACTTTTTTTAACCATTCCAACTTGACTCCAACAGATTTCACCCTGATTTGAAGCTGTCGAAGTCGCAGCTCTTGATGCTCCGGGCAGCACACCCTCCAGCTGCGCTCCGTGACTGCATCCAGGCCATCGAGACTGCAGCAGGGCACAAATCTGTGGCCTCTGCCCTGTCCAGGCTCAGCCTCTACTTGTTGTTTAACAGACTGGCTCTCCCACATGTTCCCACCCACAGCTGCAGAGACATCCTTCAGTTGCTCGGCTGGCAGACAGTGTTGACCAGGTACTCTACATATGCATTCAAAAAATATTCATATTTGATATATAGTACTTGCGAATGCCCATGTCAGTAAATGTCTGCTGTTTATGATCAAAATTATGGAAACTATTATGTTTGGGAGTGCTATAAAACACTGATTAAATTGCATATTTGAACAAGTACTAAATCTTTTTTTTTATTTTTTTTTTTATCAAAAATCTTTGATAAGTCTAAAATGTTTTTATTTTTTTTGTTTCTTGGTTTGACCTCTTAACTGAATTTATGAGAAGGTTGATGGTTATCAAATGTTTCCAACAAATATCTAAGGGATAAAAACATAAACTATATTCTGTTTCTTTCCAATTAACTATTATTCATTGGTTTGTCTGATAAAATCACATTGAGTAAAGTTTGTGGCTGTAACGAGACAAACTGTGCAAAATTTTAAGTTCGAGGAAACTTGCTAAGCCCCGGTGGTTGGGTGCTAGGGCAGTCATTCATCCAGCGCCCTGTCATGTTTTTGAGTTAAAAGATTAATACCTAAACACTATAAAATCTTAAAAAATGCAAACATTTTAAAAAGACTTAGATAAATAAGCAATGCTTAGCATGGTGGGGGCATAAGTAAAGCCTGGTGGCCCGCCAGGCTTATCATACACTGGGGGATTCCCTGAGTTTAATCATGAATAATTTTGCAAGGCACTACTTGTACATCAGTTATCTTTCATTTGACTCATCCGTTTCCAATAATTATCTTGTTTTAGTGTTTCTCTCCTTCTTGTGTCTTTCCAAAATCAGTTCTTGGTTTTTCTAGTTAATAAAGTTACTTTGTTATGTTTCATCATAAATAAAAGTGTAAACAACACAAAAGGAAAAAATGCATTGCATAGTACTTGCATGGAATATGCAAAAAGCCTTTCAGCAGTGCCTCTCTTGCCAGGATTGTCAAATGCTCTGTCTCTTCCTCCCTGCAGGTTTCTCCAGGTGCGCCCGGCCTCTGTTGAGGATGAAAGGTTGCTGGTGGGAATTGTGACATTTTTGAATGCCTACTTCAAACAAATTCCCACAGAGTTTACCTCTGACCAAGGGGACCAGGACCTATGTTGGATATTGGAGCTGCTTCTCAACCAGGTCCAGACCATTGACACTTTATGGACAAGCATTAAAGTAAAACCTGTTGCATCAGTGTACTGCTCTGCTTAGGATTATGGTGCAAAGAAATAGTCACATTTTTTATGTTTTTTGCATCATGTTGTTTGAGTGATGCAATAGTTGTGATATGGGACTGTTAGCTTTAATATGCAAATATAAATGAGTAATTTCTCATCAGTCTCAGCCATCTGAAACATATGTGCATCACATCTCCATAAAGTAGTTTTCTAAATAAGTTCCTCAATGCAGCTGTTTACAGTATATACCTGCAATCAAACACTGAATAAATCAGGCAGATTGACAAAACACCCTGAACACATTACGGTCTCAAAACAACAGCTTTTCCCCTTAGACATAGCAGATATTATTTCCTAAGCTCTTAAAAAAAATGTTGGGGCTCTTATTTCGAATTACACGTCTGTTATAGTAAGGAGAGCTACTTTCTGTCTTTAATCAGTCTCACCTTGGTTTTCTCATTAATATGTGTGTAAACAATAAGTCCTCCCCCAGTGGCTGAAGAAGACTCAGATTTAATGCCTAGTAGGGGTTAGCCTCGCTGTTCTCCTCTGTTTTTCTGTAATTACTGGGCTGTTTCAGGAACATCTGTCGCCTCATATACCCTCATGAAGTGTGCACTGATCAGTATTTTTTTTTATTTTTTGCCATGTGGCAGCCAAGAGATTTTCTTTTTTCTTTTAAAGGAATACAAGTGTTTGGTGAAGCTGTGCTTACTTGACATAAGAACTACTTGTATCAAATCTAGAAGAAGCAAGATGAGATTTCAGTATGTTCCTTAGGATTCAGACATTTTCAAAAACGACACAAATATGAATACTTTTTATTAAAAATGTCAAAATTGGTGATAAAATTAAGAATCAAATTTACCTCTCAGCCACTTTCACTCTCTAATGATTAACTTCAAAACAAGAGACAAAAGATAAAACTAACTGATCTAGACGCTAATAATTCAGACACAAACACTAAATCTAAGTTCATTTAAATTGATTATAAATCTAAGAACTCTCACAAGGTTATTCTTTTTTCCAGAAACCCCAGGGGAATATCAGTGTATAACTTGTATTTTGTTGTATTTTAATGCCTAATTTTGATTCTTGAGGGAAGAAAATTTGTTAACATTACCTTCATGATCTATTAAAAAGAACACAGACCCTTATTTGAAGTCTGCCTTATTACAGTTCCATCTCTGATAAAAGTTGGGCAGCATGAGAGAAAATCTTGCAATGGTGACAACATGGATGAATATTGACTTCATCAGCCTTCATATAATAGTCTAAAATAGTCCAATATATGATTATTTTCCACCGTTCTGCGATTAGTGCCATTTTGGGCAATCCAATTTCTGTCCATTGTGAGCATTTGCTGCTGTGAAAATATTCCTAACTGCATAAAAATTACATTCGCAAGTAAAATGCCAATTCACAACACTCTAAATATGCTCCAAAGATTATTGTAGTTTACATTATCAATCTATCTTTAAAAATGTTTCCTTTAGGCGTCAAAGATACTCTTATAAGATGCATTAATATAGAAAAATATGTCATGGCTATTGTGACTGACAGTGTTTCCACTTTCCTTCATCATCATGTAATCCTAAGAGTTTGAATTACTGAAAATTAATCATTTATACTATTTTGAATTAAGCAGATTTACAGTCAAACCACTTAATTCAATTTTCAGTTTCTTATCCATAGCAAAATTCTCACCCCAATAATGTATTTTAAAATATTTAAGTTGAGTAAGCAAACTAATAAACACACTAGTAATTTATTTGTGTAAATAATTGATTTAGATAAATAAAAATGAGTTAGAAGACATTTAAATATTAAGCACAACATCAAATTTAATCAAATCATACAAATTAATTCTGTTTATCCACTAATTTCCTAGGAGACTGCTGCTCTTCTTCATTTGCTTCTCGGTATGGAGTCGCAGATGTTGACTCAGAGTTTAGAAGATCCTGAGGAGATTAAGAACCACGTAAACCAGAGACTGCAGAGAGAACTCATAAAGTTCTTTAACACGCTTCTGATCAGGCTGTCAAATACAACTGACAGGTAGGTTAATATCACACATAAATCTGTTATCTTTTACTTTAACATCCTAGTGTGTTATTTCAGCAGTTTGTTTCAGATATAAAAAGATCAAAATGGTAAAGCCTGAAGAATGAAGAAAGAAACCATCCTTTAATGTTTTTCAGCTTGCCTGCTGTGTAAGAATAATAATAAAAAAGGGAAAGCTTACTAACATCAATTCCTAATTTTCCTTCCACTTTATTTCTGTCGTCTATTTTTCTTTCTCCTCTGCCTGTCTGCTTTGCTTCTTTTCTCGCTGTCTCCTTTCCTGTCTGTCCAGGCTATGTTTGGCATTAGCAGGTCCCTTTAAGAGCCAGCTGGCGCTGCGCTTGCTTCAGAGCTTGCGGTTGTCTGATGCCCCGCGTTTCTATGGCCTTCCCAGCCTGGAGAGGGCACTGCAGGGCATGGTCAGCCTGACTGCCCAGCCTGGCTGGAGCTCCCACTGCCCTGACCTGGAGCCGAGCTCCCTCTGCTCCAAATATCTCAGTGGATTATTAGAGGTGAGTGTGAATGCCCCCGTCTTGTATTTGTGTGTGTGCTCATATGTTCGTGTTTGGAAGGGGCTTGTGCCAACCTCCCACTTGTTATGCAGATATTAAAGTGCCTACGGAAATGTTAAAATGGTAAAACATGGAAATTTCCGAGGAATGAGTAAAAATGCAGCAAAACGGACTTGTGAGACATGAATTGCAATTGACAAAACCTCAGCGATCAGACGTGCCACGCCGAGAAGATGCTGATGAGATTAATCACCCTCGCTTTTTCCATCTGTTCAGTTGTGCAGCAGTGCGTAAAACAGTCGACTAACAAAGTGAAGACCAGCCTGTACAACAATTATCAGCACAAAGGTGTCAAAAGTTCGTTGACACCCTGTGGACTCGCTCTGTTTATCATAAATACGCATTTTTGTTTTATTTTAATAAAAATGTATAATAATGAAACAAAAGTGCATATTTAAAGATACTTTCTTCTTTCAATTTACTTAATTAATCTAAAACCACAGAGTTATCCTCTTTTTAATTGTCTGACTGGCCTCTCCACTGACTTTTCTGGCAGCGTGGGGTCCAAGAGCTCTGCAGGCCTTTGGCTCCTCTCTCCTCATCTGCTCTTCTGTGCAGTCTCACATACTGATGGCACACAAAAACAAACTAATTAGTCTCTCAGCTGTATTAAAATTTCATTTGGATGCAGTGCTTGACGAGCTTACAATTGGCTCTGAATAAAAACAGAACTTACTGTAAGCTGAGGCTTTCGAGTTTGCTTTGTACTGTGAAGTAAATGTTTTAATGACAGACATACACACTAGCCAAATCTGTCTTTGAATTATATTTTTGTATGACGTGTAATTTTTAGGAAGACATTTCTGTATCACTCACACAGGTGATTTCTTCATTTTACGTTGAGTGGAGAGGGAACTCCTTGTCATTCATGGGGAAAGGTGTGACAAAGAACGCCATTATTTGCTTACTTCACCTGTCCCATGAGATGATGACGGAAAACAAGGATAAGGCAAGTCTCATTGTAATATTTTACCATTATTATAACTTAATGTAGCTAGAATAATTCTGTTACCTTGTAACTACATTGTAATGACACGAGTCATTGTATTTTTATGTGATGAACCAACACAGATTACGACATAGTTGTAAGGTGGACAGAAAATGTTTTAGAAAAATGAAAAGAATAGAGTGTGTTTATATCCATCCCCTTTACTCTGATACCCCCGATTAAGATTCAACAAGTTGCCTTCAGAAGTAAGGTAGTCAACAGAGTCTGCTGGTATGTAATTTTAGAATACACAAATGCTTAAACATCATCATAAACATCAAGTAACAAAGCAGATAGGTTGGACAAACCTGTGGTGATTTCGTCCTGGAGCATTAATCACAGAAACATCAAACATGTAGAATAACCTGCTCCGAACATACGAGACAAAAATAATAATAAATACATAATAATAATAAAAATATGAAAATCTAACACTGCACGGAAACCTTGAGCATAAACATGGTGGCGGTAGCATCATTCTTTGGGAGCTCTTTACTTTGACACTGGCTAGGAAGTGAGTCAGAGTTGAAGGAGAAAATGGAGGAAGCCACATACAGGACAGTCCTGGAAGGAAAAGACTGAAGACTTGGTTGGAGGGTCGCCTTTCGTTTGAGTAGGCAACAACTGTAAACATACAGGAAGAGCTAAATGGAATTCAGTATTTAAAATTGATGTTCCCAGAAGATCCTTTTACCAGATGTGAAATGTTTTATCTCCAAAGAGGAATGGATACAATTGTCCACAGCTGATAGAGATTTGCTCTTAAAAGGGTTGTAGCTGCAGTGAAAGGATTTGTGCTCTCTAATAATGAAATTGTTATTTTAAATATGTAAAAAAAAAAAAAATAAAAATGTCAACAGATAAATTTTCTTAAAAGGAATAATAACTAAGTATAAGCTTTTTTGCCTGTCACAAAATCCCACTATACCAAAATTGTTACAGTTCAAGAAGTATGAATACTTTTGCATGGCACTTTTTTATGGATCTATGGATGAGTAATTTACAGAATTTTACATTTAAATTAAGCTTTTTTCCAACATTAGGACTTCATAAGCCAGTGGTCTTTTGGGGCTAATGGCACCACAGAGGAAAGTAGCGGCTTTCAGCTGGGTTTGGCGTGGCTTATACCGCTTTGGGTGGACCGAGATCAAGAGGTAAGGCAGTCATTTTTTACCTTACCTTCATGAACTCTCAACTTTTGCATGTTTGACATTTTGGACATTTTGAAACTCATACCAAACGTATTACAAAGTAAAGTGATTTCCCTAACTTATGAGGAACCAGTGGGCTTTGATGTACCATTTTAGCATGCGTTTTCTCCTTTTCTGTCAGGTGAGGTTTGCCAGTCTGAGTTTAGGCGCTGCTCTCTCTTCCATGCCCAGCGGCTGCCAGATTCTGTGTGCCAGCTGTCAGAACATCAGCGGAGGTCTGTGGGGCACGCTGCTCAACATCCTCTTGGATCAACAGGAGAGCAGCATGGTTCGCAGAGAGGTGCGGTGGAAAAAACTCCCTTGTGATGAAAGAGTTCTTTTGTTATGTTTTTACTACATTACATGACTTTTCACAATGTCTCAAAATGTATCTATTTCAGTATTTACCACTTTTATTTCAGGGTAATGTAACTCATGATCTGCCACCTTAAATAAGCAAAACCACTCAAGTGCTCACAACAATGTATTACCAACCAAATACAGGCAGATGGCACTGTTGCTGGTGCAGTCCACCTTAACCCAGACTGTATGTGTGTGTTTCTGTGTGTGTGTTTCTCCCTCTCCTTGGTTTGTGTGTCCAGGCTGTGTTTATCTTGCAGAACTTGCTGGTGATGCCTATGCCTGCCAACGCAGAGGAGGCCAAGGACTCCCACTGGCAGGTCAGCAGATCTGCCTGCCAGTTAAAAGCCCTTTTACAGACCATAAACTTTTTCTACCCCTTTTCTTTCTGTTTTCTTCCTTCTGGATCTGCTCTCTTACCCTTCCCAGAGCTCTTGTTTATAGAGAAAACTGCTTTTGAGTTCAGATCAGGCATGTTGCTGAATTAAATATAAATCTAGATTTAGGTGGACGCATAGAGAATTCACGTCCAGATTAATTATGCGCTCTGTCAAAACTCCAAAGGCATTCTAAAAAAGGATGCAGTTACTCGGATAGAGAACTGTATGTGTGAGGCAGTTCATAAAGACGGCACAGATAGAAGTTCTCGAAAGAGTTTGTGGGGGATGGGAGGGGAATCTGAAAGGATTTAGTTTTGTGAGTAGCTGTGTGGGAAGCATTTGGGGAAAGAGGAACTAAAAATCTAGGGCACACAATGTCATCTCTTAGACATTTTTGAAATGTCATCTATATCCATGTTGCAACTTAACTGATATCTTTAATCTCTGACAAGTTTTTTTTTTTTTTTTCTTATGTCAAAAATGTAAGAGAACTCAAACTAAAGTTATTTTTTTCTTTTTTTTCCCCCTTCAGCACCCGTGTGTCCATGATGAGGTTTCCGGTGTGTCTTTGGTGGGTCTTCCAGCTCTCCAGGCTCTGCTGTACCACTGTCAGTATTTCCACAGTGTGGCTCTCTCTGCCTCGACTTGCTACCGTGGCAGGTACACCTTCGACCTGCTGCCACGGCCTGGTGGGAGCGGTAATCCCAGCCTTCAGGAAAGCTCTTTAGCTGGTAAACCCTGATTTCCTTACAGTCGTCATGATGGATTACAAGCAAAGAAAAGGATTATGCTTGTTAATACCCGATAACTATGTGTCACATTTGTGTGTTATTGTGTTTAATTCTGTGTGTATGCTGACTTAGATTCAGAAAATTCCCTTCTGCCTTGGAGATGTGACCCCGCACCTAGTATCAACTCTGGAAGAAGTTCCAGCTCCCTTTCTACTTCAAGTACTGCAGTCAGCAATACTCTAGTGTGTAAAACCATCCGCTTTGTTTGTTTTTTTTGTTTATTCATTCATTCATTTGTTTGTTGTCCATCCATCCATCTCGGGGCTTCCCCCAGAAAACTTGCCAAGCCTTGTTCCCGGGGTGCTAGGGCAGTCATCCAGCCAGCTGCCGTGTTTTTGAGTTAAAAATGTTTAAAGTTGACAGGAAATTTGCAAATATTACTTGATAGTTATGCATTTTTGGAAGACTGGAAGATGAATACTTAAACACCAACTATAAAGTCTTAAAAAAGACATTAATTAAAAAAAAAAACAAACGATAAATTAACGACGCTAAGCCTGGTGGGGGCACAAGTAAAGCCTGGTGGCCCACCAGGCTTGTAATACACTGAGGGAAACCTTGCGTCTATTCATTGGTCCGTCCATCCATCCATCCATCCATCCATCCATCCATCCATCCATCCATCCATCCATCCATCCATCCATCCATCCATCCATCTTTAGTTTTTCAACCCCACTTTTTTCCCTCCTCTTCTTCAGACTGAAAGTTTCACACGTTCTATATTCATGTTCTAACCATAGTAAAAATCTGTACCATAAATTCATTTTTCTTTTTTGTTTGGGAAATTGGGCAAAATGAAGTAAGAACTCAAAACATTTGAGGCAGTAAAAGTAAAGGATTTTGAAATGGGGGCTTATTTTCCCCATTTTTAAGGTCTAATATCTTACCAGGAAATGAGACTTTTATAATTCATTGAACATTGGGTGAGAAAACCGACAAGATGGCTAAAATGGGTTCTGTTCAACACAAGAAGGTATTATATTCAATAAAGTAACCAATCCTTTTTCATAGTTTTTGTTGTTGTGTGGTTGGTGTTTTTTTACTTTTTTATATACTAGTGTCATATTCAATACATTTGAATGTTAATGAAAAGTAAATTTACTTATTTCAGTAACTATTGATACTCAACTTTAACTTCAACAGTGAGTTATGGTGTTCTATTTCATCTCCTCCCGTTAGGTAGGCCTACTGAATGTACTAATTGCAAATGTATTATTATTATTATTATTCAGAAAGCGGCTTTTTGATCTACACAAGCGCCTCCTATTAGGAAAAGTTCAGGAATGAGCTTTTACCCACGTGTAACCCTATGAAATAATTTTCTTCTGGTTCCTCCTCGGACATAAAGTTTTCATTATCATATCTTCAGTGATATGAAGATATGATAATATCTTCAGGAATAAAAGAAACCACTCAAAGATTTTGGAAAGGGAAAAAAAAATATGGTAGCTTAGATATATCTGTGTCTAAGAGATATCAATATATGATTAGGAGTTCTAATCATATATTCTTTGAGCACAGTTTTGTTGATTTTCTGTTTTTGTTTGGTTTACACTAGTTTCACCTCTAGCAGATTGTCCCGACAGATCGAATGAATTAGAGAAATTTCCCTCAGAATATTTCAAGTGAAATGAATCCTCATGCTCTCCTGTTATCTGTTACAGAGTAAAAGTTCAAGGCTGAACACTCCCAAAGTTTCCTCCCCAGTCAACATCCCAGACGATACTCCTGCCAGGCTGATGGCTCAAGGTACAATAAGGAGAAAAATCTGTCTGGACTTAAACTCACCACATAAACTTGAATATTGTCTGTCTTCGGAAAATGCAACCCATGATGTGTTCAGGAACAGTCATAAACCGAAGCCACTGTAACATATACAAATCCAAGAGTGAAGCTCTCACTTCTCGTAATTTTACCTCGGCCCAAGAGACAGACCAGTGGCTTTTGACGTATCTTGCAGGTCAGAGTGATAGAGACACAAGCAACTCGAGTACCTCACAGGACTCCCAACCAGGCAAGCCCTCAGGCATGGAAGCAGTTGTCATAGTAACTCCTGACCTCTTGACGGCCCAGTGCGGCCTGCTGTATAATTTGCTGGCTGTCCTGCCAGACTTCACCCTCACTGCCATCCAAGAGAACCAGCTACTGCCGGTTTTGAGCAGGTAAAAGGCCACAGGTTTTGTTCGTCTCTAATCAACATCTTTCTAGAATGTTAAAAATAAAAAAAAACTATGACTGGTATGTTCAGTGTACCATGTTGTACCTTTATTTTACCATTTACACTGATGAAACTATAATATGAATTCTATTGGTTCTCTATTCACTTCTTTGCAGACAGACTTATCCCATCATATTTCTTTCTCCCTTTTAGTCTAGTGGATGTCGAACTCATGGAGAAATGTTTGAGCGAGCTCAGGACTCCCAGCATCCTTCCCGGAATCAGAGAAGACATCAAGCGTCAGGTAAACAGCACGGATTGGCTCAGCGTTTCGGGAAGTTTTCCAGTTGTTGTTTCTTTATTATTATGATCCACCACAAAATACGTGGGTTGGAACTCTGTGCCAGTTTCAGAACAGGTTATCTAAGTGCACCTCCACATATTCAGTGTGGGTGGAATACTTAACAAGCTTATGTTGGAAGCATACAATTGGGGTTTGTTTTTTCAGCATAGTTACAATTTTCTTGTTTTTTCTCTCCAACTTTGACAACTTAACAAATGATTTTTGTGGGGTAGGAGGGTGTTATTATTTTACCTGCACTTTGTTAATCTGTGTTCATTTGTGTGTGGCTTCTCAGTTTGTCACTGCTCTTCGGTTCCTGTCGAGCTTTTGCAAACTGCTGCAGTCTTGTGTCATGGCAAGCAAGGAGCTGATTGGCCAGATGGACTTCCTGAAGCTGCTGTTGCCTAATCTGGTGGCTGCACTTATGCTGGATACCAAATTATTAGGTGGGACTCTCATGCTATGATTAAATAGATTGCATACAGTGCATTGAAAAAGTAATGATACCTCATAAACATTTTTACATTTTTGTTATAACCACAAACATCAACCTTTTCTGGGATTTTATGTGATAGACCAAATCGATTTTCTTTTTTTTCTTTTTTTTTTTTTTTTTTTCTGAAAAGGAAAGAAAATGTCTTTAAATCTTTTAACAAATAAAATGTGAATTTAATGTCAAATCCTGCCTCCCCACGGTTAATTTTAAAGAACCACAAGTGTTTCTGGGTATGCAGCTGGCAGCTTTGCACATCTTTACCCTGAATTTTCTAACTGTACTTCAATGGAGAATACAAAAAGCTCTGCCAGGTTGGAATGGGGGAGTATCTGTAACCATATATTTTCAAGACAGTGGTCTCAGTCTGTTCACTTAGCTCTGAAATTTGGGCTATTCTAACACATAAATATTCTTTGATCTAAACTATTGTACCTCTGGCATTATGTTTCAGATGATTGCCTCAAGTCTTTCAGTTTTTCCCATAAATAGGCACAGACACTTGATTCTGGTGCAGTAATCAATGCCACTGAAGATAAATGCATGAACACATCTTGCTAACTGTGTTTGGCTGCCACATAATATCTCAGTTGAATGCATTGATGTTTGTGGTTGTAGCATTACAAAATGTGGAGAGGCTAAACCGGTGCGAATCCTTTCATGAGGCTCTATATGCTCCTGTAATGACCTGTACAGATCAGTCATGTTCTGTTTAGCCATTTTCTCAGCTCAGTCTGCAGCTTAACAGTAGCTCTGATCTGTTTACCTCTTTGTGGTTGTCCGCTGTCATAAAATTTGTGAGTCACTCCTTCCCCTCCTCAGACCCAGGTACGTGGGACGCGGTTTGTGCGTGCTGGACAGACGTGTTTACGCTTCTGGCTACTCTGGTGAGGAGAGGCAGCTCGGCAGCTCACCCATCTGTCTCTGCTGCGCTGGGCAGATGCTGGCGGACATTCGCAGGTATACGGATACCCTCTCTGAGAGGGAGTTTAAGTGATGAACATAATTTTGCTGGTTTAGAGGGCAAAATTATTTGTGTGATCATATTATGCATCGCCTCTCAAGTTTCTGTCTCTTTAGTGAAATTTACATCTTCATCTTGGCAAACAAAAGAATAAAAATATTAAGCATGCTAGCTGCATCCTTACTGTTGTATAAACTTTCTGTAACAGATGCGAGGGTAGGATAATTAAACCACCTCTACCCCTCCTACTCATATCTTCCTCCCAGATTAATGACGCAGCAAGGACGTTTAATGAGTCCAGTAAAAGATGAATGCTGGGCCTTTGTGCTCATGTGTGTTTTTGTCAGCAAGGATGTTTATGACATCTTGGCGTTCAGACGAATTTAGATGATTAGTTTGCACAAGCTGCCTCAGTCACAGTCAAATATCCAGCTGTCACTGGTTTTAAAGTTTTGATTTGCTTTTTTTTTTGTTGTCGTTGTACTGCGACTCAGAAAGCATTTGTCATTCATTACAGTTAGCAAATTTAAAATTTTTGTCTGCAGGAACACTATCACAGTGTCTGGATGAGAAAAAGGCAGATTTGCTGCTCCACACAGCAGCTCTGCAGTTCCTCTCCACAGTTTTCACAGAGGAGACGAGGCTCTGCGGCACAGAACTCCAAAGCTCCACATCCAAGCACGGCAGCACTCTGTCAGATATCCTAAATGGTCCCTCTGCCAGTGAGCTGTGTGAACTGTTATTGCAGGTAGGTGCGAATGTTGCAGTCATGTGATAGTCTGCTCAGTTATCGGAGGTGCTGTTAATCCCAGGATTTCCTGTGTGTTCGTGGCCAGAGTTTTAGACTTCAAGAAAGGTGTTTTGAGTGTACAATATCACTAACCTGATTGTTGTTGTTCTTAGAGCTTTGAGAAAAGGACCCTTCAGGACCCTTTAAAGAAGCTCACAGCCAGAGCTCTGATGGCGCTTCTGGCCTCCAGTCCCACAGCTCAAAACTACGCAGCCACTGGTAATTCCCCAAAAACTCAGCTTTCACCTGTGTGACTGATTCTAAAACCACACAAATAAACTGTGCAGCAGCCTGTGGCACGTCTTCATAAATTAAACTCCAGACAGCTCCCTGGCTGTTTGTGTTTGTGAAAATGTGTTTTAGCTGCAAAATGTACCACCAATTTTGTCTTATTGCATTATTAGTGTATGCATATTGCAAAGAACTGCCTGAACAACAATAAGGCAATAAATTATGCAAATAATTTAGGTACCAACCATTTAGGCTGCCTGTAATACATTATGTGGCACTTTTTGTTTGTAGCAGCATAAATGTTTTTAGGGATTGAAGAAAGTGGTAAGGTTGTTAAATTAGTAAGACGGAAACAAAGATTTTTAGTTTTTTTTCCCACTAGCTGGATAGACTTCCTCATTTTCTGAAGTATGCTATAAAATCGATACATTTATTGCAAGTCATGCTGTTATTGCAACATTTACCAGTACTATTACATATTGCATGCTTTTCTTATATTTGTGCACATACATACTGAAAAAAAGATTTGCCTCACACTCAAATGTTCGTGTTACAGAATGAGAATTATCTGAGTAAATGCAAATGTTAGCTTCCACATTCTACCTCTGATTGGATAAAAGAAACAACAATCTGAAGCATTATGGTAGCCTAGTCAAAAGTCTGAACTTAAATCCGACCGACAAGCTGCCGAATTACCTCAACAGGCTACATATGTTGGAATCCCTCTAACATTACTAATTTATAATAGTTCTACAAAAAAAGACTGGTGCAAAATTTCTGTACAAAAATAAAAAGATGGTTTTATTTTTTACCAGTTATTGCAAATACCTGATGGCAGTTGTGGCCAAGGGTAGCATGACCAATTATTCAGTTTAGGGAAAAATAACTTTTTTGCTGTTGTTTGGATGGTTAATATTTTTATTCTAAATGAAATCACTTTTAAACTGCTTGGTTGAAGAAAAAAAATTGTATGATTTAGAAATTTTTTAATGCAACAAAAAAAGTAAAAAAAAAAAAAAAAAAAAAAAAAAAAAAGAATTTCGAGGGAAACAAATACTTGTTGTTTTTAGCTACTTTGATGCTCCTGCTGTCTTGTGTTCCAGCCGGTTTAATTGACAGCTGTGTGGAGCAGCTGAAGCAGACTCATTCCCACCTCCACCTGGAGTCCATCCGACCCAGCAAGGCTTCTACCCGCAAAAAGGTGAGCACAGGCTGACGGGAACTTCCCATCTCAGCACATTTTTAAGCTCTATGTGTTTGCATTTTTTTCCCCTCAGTTGGGTTAAATAACAAACTGAGGCTACATCAAAGTGTTTTTAGAAGAAATGCTATGAATACATATTGTACAGTCCCAGGTGTTCTCTGATTATTTTTTTCCAAGTGTTTAATGCAGCCAGGAACGGCTGTTTTGAATCCAGAACAATTAAACATGTTGCTTTTTGTTTTGTTTGTTCTCATTTTTTCAGGAAGGGGGCCATTTAAAAGAAGTCAAGCTGACTGCAGGGATCCTGCGGAGCGCTCTTTATTGCAACGATGAATGCAAAGTGAGTTTCTTTGGCTGCTATTAAATTCCCCACAGTTAATTGGTTTTTAATGGAACTTCGCAGTACAGGTGCCTCCAAATGAGATCCAAATGTTCAAGATGGCGCTAACGTTTTCTCTCATTGAGCTCCTTTATTTCTCCGTTTTGTTACTTTTAGAGGAAATGAGCCGTTTTTTTTATTCCTTGTCCTTAACATGTAGAAGATATTGAGCCATTTTAGGCTGATTACAGGTATCTGTCAGCATCGTGTTATCACAAATGTACCTCTTTCACTCTGCAAATACCTAACTTAAAGCTTTTTCTCTTTACAAGTACATCAATCTAATCTATTTATGTGTATAGGTGGTTGCTATGGATGCCCGTTTAGCTCTGAGACTCTACGCTCTGTGGCCTTGGCTCTTATTGGACGACCCCACAATGGAAGCGGTCCTGGAGCTCCTGTGTGTGTACACAGCCGACAGCCAGCCAGGTGGGAACGAGATGCTGCGCATGTTGCGTCTGTCTGAGTGTTTGCGCCGGCTCTGCGCCTGTAATGTTGCCTCCTTCTGCCATTAGCAATCTCACTGAGTCATACACACTTTGCATTAAAAGTCCCATTGTCCTTTGCAATGACCACATTGTGTTTCACTGTATAAGAGCAATGCGTGGTTTGCTTGCCGGTAACAATGGGCACCTTGTCAGAATCGATCAGGCTGCATGTCAGTCTCACTGCAGTTTCAGACCAGTGGGACATGATGTGGAAAACAAGAGAACATCTCTGCCATGTCTGAGATGTTTCTGTTCGTTCTTGCCAACCAGCTGATTTAGGAAAAAAAAAAAAAATACAGTTCAGAAGAACAAATTTCAAGAGAAAAACAAGCTAGGAAACAATCACTCGTGTCACTTGATCTCTGTGTGTGGATTCAGTTATATGTTATTGATATAAAGTATCTTACAAAAGTATGCATTTCAATTCAGCTCTTGTCACATTCTATCATGTTACAACTACAAATTTTAATTCACAGTTGAGGAATTTATATAGCAGATTAATTGTGAATCAGAAGAAAATATAAACAATTTTTTGTAAGTATAAATGTAGGAAGGCAACCCAACCCATGAGAAGTCCGATCTGCAGTTTTTCAGTAGTCATGTAGTGGACACAACAAACGGATGGGAAGAAGTGTTCTGGTTGTGTTTAAGACCACAACTTCACTTTTTGGCCAAAAAGTGAAACAATATAATTGGTGAAAAGCTAACATCACTCCATCCGCACAGTGAAACATAGGGGTGGAAGCATTATCCTGTGGGAGTTCTTTTCAGCAGCAAAGACTGTGAAGCTGGTTAAATTGTTGGAAAGACAGATGGCGCTAGATGCAGACCAAATCTGAAAGAAAATCTGTTTTTGGGTAAACTATATACTGGTGTGTAAAGTCCAAACCTATATCAAATTTAAGTTTCTGTGGAAAGTCTTGAGAATTGATTTTTCATAGACATGGTACCAGCCAGAATTATATTGGAAAATACAACAAAACTTTTTGTTACAGATGTACCAAGCTAGATTAGATTAATCCCAAAAGACTTTCAACTGGAATTACAAGGAATGGTGTTTCCTAAGGGGATACAGATATAAACCACGCTTTTCAGATTTGTAAGCTGTAAAAAAAATTACCTATTTTTGTAACCTATTCCTTTCACTTTGCAATCATGTCCTGAAAGCTTTTACAAGACGCTGCAGTTGTTTAATCTGTGAGTAACTGAAATTTCTCTTGCTTCACTTAGAGCAATTTGTGATAACCAGAGTTCATAAGTGTTGACAGGTTTGCGTAAGTAACTCTAAACGTGATTGGCAGCAGTTCTTCAGTGGACGTGTGCACACACTGTGATCTAAACTGACTTTTTCTTTAGACCCCCCCCACCCTGCCTCCCACCACACCCACATCAGCTCAAGCTGGGAAGCTGCAGAAATCAGTGAAGTCAGGCACAGTGTTTCCCTAAAGGTTAACCGAACAGCAGGTTGGATTTGGGCTTCACGCAGCCTGGCTTAGTATTACACCATCCACCCTGAGGCAACCACAGAGTCTCCTGAGACGCCTACGTTTCTATTCACTCTTTCATCTCCTGTCTACCGCCTTCATCCGAAACTTTGTTAGCGTTGCTAGTTTAAGTGGAACTGTTGTTTTTTATTTGTACCCTCCCTGCTTATTTTCAGGAGATGTTTTTGTAGTAGCCTCTAAACCTGCTCTCACAGACGCAAAGAACGCAATAAATAACTGCTTTTTTTTCCTGCTCTTATTTGAGATGAGACGTTCCTTATATTGCAGAGTACGTGATTAGATTTAAGGCAACACTTGGGATGCTTAAGATCTTATCAGAAAGATCCTGTGTTAACCCTCACCAATATCATGATGGCTTCCTGACAGGCATAAGCATAACCTGAGGCTAACAGTCGCATTTGAGGGACCATTCTAGGATTAGTGTAACCAACAAGTTGTGATGTTGTCAAATGAACAACATCCACTAGTGTCAGAATGTCATGAGTGATTTTTTTCTTTTTCTTTTCAGTTATCTTTTACTTCCTTGATGCCTTTTGGTATTTGCATTCCGGATGTTTCTGCATAATAAATATCATCTACAGCCTGAGGCTGCTAAGCAAAGTAATTTCCCTCCCACCAAGAGTCAGAACACCACAGTTGCCATAATGAGGCAGTCATTTCAAGGTGAACCAAAATTAGCAAATGAAAATTGCCACAAATGTTTTAAAGCTCTCTTACAAAGTGATGAGTTTATGTTACATTTCTGCAATTAAATAAATTAACAAATTATATATTTTTTATCATCATTTTGCTGATTTATGTTGATACTATTGTGTCAGTTTGCTATGCTGTGATGTTTCGGTGGTCAGTCCACATTTCTGGTTCTGCTGGTGCGGCTGGCTGCCAAAATCTTCAGCAGAGCTGAGTGGCTCCAGTAATGTTTCATTGTTGCACTTAACTATTCTTTCAAGGGACAAGCTCAAAAGCCTGTTGCTGGCATAAAATTGCAATTCAGAATGTTAATTGGCCCGAGTGCTCTGTTATATTTTCAAGAACTCTGTATTTTTTGTTAAGATAAGACAGATTGACATAAAACAAAATGACACAAAAAAAGGTCAATTAAGGAAATGTAAAATCCTTAAAGTCGTGATCCGATTTTTAGTAAGCCAGTTTATGCATAAAGACTTGTACAGTGTGATTCATTTCTGAAGAGATGTGGCACTTAAAATGTTGGAATGCTCTTTAAGCATGGGAGCTCTGACTTGATTTACATTTTATGAAGAGAGAAGAAGTCTTTTAAATGCTATGTTTTATGGTTATGAGATGCATAGTTGCTAAATGTATCTTTTTTTTTCTTTTCCCCCATTTATGATAAAACCATTTTTTTCTCTTTTCCCAGCATGCAGTTCCCTCTGTGGCAGCAGCCCCAGTGGGGTGCCAGGATCTAAAGGCTCCTCCAACACCTCTCTGATGCACTCAGTCATGAAGCTGAGCTCTCTTGCCCCAGACAACAGCCCCATCCAGAATCTGTCCTTCTCTCTCCTGACTAACATGGTTGTGTCACGAGACTGTAGGTGCATCCTGCAGAAGGTACAACAACATTATTAAAACAGAAGTAGCAAATCCAAAAGATTACATGAGTTATAGTTTTTCCTTTTTAGATGTAAAGTTGTACAAACTGCAACATGTGTTTAAATTACAGTTTTTTTCTTACTTGGTAGAATATAATTTCTGAAGGTAGTATTGAAGGAGGTGATCCATAATGCTATGCTGTAATCTGTCTCTTTTGTGATCATTTCCTGCGATTCTCAGAATAATTTCCTTCAAGCCTTCCTGTTGGTGCCAGTCCCTAAGGTGGCTGGTGCTAAGGCCGCATCGGTCGGTGGTGGTGGGGACCTCCTGAGCCTGTGGCTGAGATTCCTAGTCAGCCTATCCGCCACAGAGGACGGGCAGCAGAATATTCTGAAAGTGTCCGGAGTTCTGGAACTGCTGGCTGAACTGGCACCGCATCGACCACACGCACTGCTCATCCTTCACAACCTCTGCTTCTGCCCTGCCATCAAATCACATGTCATGACTAATGGTACGGAGCAGAAGATGGGTCGAGATTTAACTATTACATAGAGGTTTGAAAAGCACTTTGGTTATTGTTAAGGTCATCTTTTTAGTGTGTTTTTCATGAATGCCATGCAGTTTGCTCATTCCCATATTGAGCTTTATGTCTAGGAATTAAGGACATTAACTGAATTTACAGCTCAGACCCCTTTCGCATTAACAAGACTTTTTGTCTTGTTATCTGACCTCTAAACGGCATATATATATATATATATATATATATATATATATATATATACACACCCCATTACTTTGACATCACACAATTTAGGAATAGTCTACCTGTATGTATATTAATATATACAAACAAAATCATGAACGACAAATGTATAAAGACATGACCTTCCGCCTAAACTGACTGCCCAGGAAAGTACCATATTTTCCTGAGTATAAGTCATATCAGTCAAAAAACAAGTCCTGAAGAGGGGAAAAAAAAAACGCATCTGGCTAGAAGTTGAAGGGCCAGGGAAGCTATTGAAGAATATATTTAAAAATTGTGACTTTTAGTCTGGAATATACAGTAGTGTAGTAATAAGAGAAGCAGCCAAGAGGCCCATAATAACTTAGCAGGAGCTGCAGAGATCCACAGCTCAGGTGGAAAAATGACTTTAGCATTTTAATATAATAAGCATGTTTTAATATAAAAACATTTGGAGAAGTTGAAGGGGAATAAAGACTTTTTGTAGGGTCTGTACCAGTATATTAAATTTAAGCCATTAGGACATTGTTTCTCTCTGAACCTAAACAATATTTCCTAATAAAAAGCCCTTTCTCCATGTTTCACAAATCATTGTTGCATTAGGCTTTTGCTATCAATTAGTGAAGTAATTAATAAATTATTCACAGACAAATTATGTTCAGAGCACTAGGGAAGAACCAAATACCAAATAAATTTTACAGCATATAGAATTCAATCTCTTATTTTCAAAATAATGTATGTGTGTGACAAAAATGAAAAGCATAACAGTTTGGAGTAGCAAAGTCAGACCAGGTAATTCTAACTTTAGCAGTGTTTTGCCACAGTTTCAGTTGTATGAAGATGAAATAACCAAAGGCTGAGAGAGAATGAAAGCGGAGGAAGCTGCTGAGACTGAAAAAGCTTGTGCAGGTGGGCAGATGTGTCCCACACAAAGTACACTGCAGGTGGTAGTTGAAGGACCAGCTGCGTGGAAAATGTCACGTTACCACATTTTTTGTTTCCTGTGGAAGATTTGACATTTCCTTCGTCAGCTGTGGTTTTTTAGTGAGACTGAGATCATTTTTTATGATCACATCATTTGAATTATTGTTGTCTGCAAGCCAGCATCTAACTTTGTTTTTCAAAATGTTTTTGCCTCTATTTAAACAGTATGATGATTCAAACATTTTAAAACACTCATTTGTATGAGTTAATGATGTTATGAAGATTACCAATAATATACATGTTTGTGTTCCAGATAAAGCCATGAAAGTTTTGTTATGGTGTTTGGAAAGTAAAGAGCTGGAAACCTGCTGTATCGGAGCGTCTGCACTGTGGGCTTTACTCCACAATAATCAGAGGGTACACACACTAACACACACTCACCTGTAATACTAATGCTCTGAGGTGGTTGAGTCTATTCTCTTTGCTTATATCCTCTCCAGTATAGTCCTAATTTATCTTTTTGTTTTCATATTTAATTTTATGCTTTTCGTGACAACGTGAAAAACCTTCTTAACAGCTCTTATATCCTCTCATTTATATGCACCCACTTCCTCAAAGTATTATAAGCGGAAGTTATTTTTCTGAATCAGTTTATTTTTTTTTTTTCTTGACAGGCGAAGACTGCACTGAAATGTCCATCTGTTCGATTAAAAATCCAGGAGGCACTGACCGTCTTCAAGAAAGGCATGCGTGTTTTCATTTTGATAACCAAATAACGCGACTTCCACACACCAGATTTTTTAGCAGTGTACCTATGTTTAGAAAATTGGGTATTCCCATCAGAAGCCATTAGTGAAAAGGTAAAAAAAACACGTACTTTATTAATTTTCTTTTTGAAATAAATAGCATGACATTGAAATGAAAGCCTTTTTTGATGAAACTCAGAGGAATAGAAATTAAAATTTGGCTTGATTCCCTTTTCAATTGTAAAACAAAAGCACTTATCAACTAAGAAAAACCAAACAGAAATAAAAAATTTTGCCATATTAATAGGCGGTGGGTGGCCATCCTTTAATGTGACTGTTGGAGGTGCTGTTTCCTCCTTAAACCTATTCACTGCAGTACAAATAAATATGAAGTAAAACGTACAGAATGTTTTTGTAATTGCATTGAGTTCAATGTCAAAAACTCACCTTCACCTGGGCCATTATTTCACAGGATAAAACTTAGATTTTATTAGTGCAAGCTTAGGAAAAATGTCAGAAAAAAACATCAAATTGTCTCATTTTCTCCTCCGAGTATGAAACAAAAGCCTAGTTTAAATTTCTGCAAATTAATTTTTCCTCCACCAGAAAGAAAAATGGCTCAATTTTCATTTAAATTGTACTTTAAAATAAAAATCAAGTAACCTCTTGTGTGGCTTTTTGTTGTTGTTTTTTTTCTTCTGTTGCTTAACACTACTCTTGAGAAAATCCGATTACCTAAAGATGCATTCATCAACAACAAGCCTTTTATTTTGTTTTTAATTGTTTTTTTGCTATTCTGTTCTGTAGATGCAGAGAAGAAGCAGGAACCTTTGAACTCCTACCTGCAGAAGTGCCTGGATCAACTTTCCCAGCTGCTAAAAAGTTGAATGTAATTGATGATTTGAATTGTGTAGTTTTGTATCATGTTTTGTTATCTATGAAATATGTCATTTGGATATTAAAGTGATCTCAACCTTTCTTCTTTGCCAGATCTCATTTATCAGAACTTTGCTGTTGTGTGGCTTTGAACTCGTCACTGTGGCGACAGTGGTGTTTGGCAGCTGGTTCACACCGAAACACGAAACAGTTTTTGTTAAAAGCCACAACATTTTCAAATGGTGAAACCCTATATTTAGAGGAAACGCTCACATTTATTATTACTGAATGTTACTCGTCTATTAATGGCAATTCTATCATTTTTTTAATGCATAAAATGCATATGAAAACCAGTTTTCAGTGTTGAATTCCATGTGGGGAAAACTTCATTATAAACCCCAACATGCAGAATGATGTCGTAAGTTTGCCATCCATCCCCAGCCCCAGGGATAAAGAGCCTCTCTGTGTTGAGCATGCCAGCAGTGGGACACCATGAATTGTGGCCCTGTAGCTGAAGTGCTTCTCTGTAGCCAGAGATGGAGCAGGAAGTGCAGCTCAGGCGCCTGTGCACTCGTCTCATCAATGCAGCTTTCATTCTTCTTTGGTAGGGCAAGATGGAAGCTGTACAAAAGGACTACTGGTACTTCATGGTACTCTTCTTTCTCCCTTTTCTTAAAGGTAGGGATATTTTTGCTTTATGTCTACAAATTTTCAATGTGATCAGGTTCTATATTTTTTGTTTATATTTGTTATGAAATAAAGTCATGTAGAACTTGTTGATTGTGACTTTCTCAATCGTGTTTTGTTTAGTAAAAATAACTGTTTTTATTCAATATGTAATGTAGTTTTATGAATTTAGAAACTAGATTCAGAAAAATAAAAAAATCTGATTAATTTTGTTCAACCTTTATTGAATTAAAACATGCTGAACTCACGTGATCAAATATTTTCTCATTAAGACTATTAGATGTTTTATTTGAATGCTGAAGCTTTAAGATGAGCACACATAGGTAGTCGTTCAGTTTGGCTCATTTTCTTTCCAATCCAACAATGCAAATTGTTGTGCACCTTGTTTAAAAAAATTATAGAATATATACAATTTCCTTTTTATAGACTGGACAATTTCTTTTGTTAAAAAACTGATTGCTTCACCTTTAGCTGGTTACCAGTCTAGACTGCTTTGAAAACTGATCAATTACAATAACTGTAAGAATGTGAACCATATTTTTACTGACTTTTAGCCCAAAATTATCTTCTAGCACAATTTTATATGATCAAAAAGCAATCACTGTTATTCTGATTAATATAGAAGAGTTGAATGGTTGCTTCAGAAGAGAGAGGTGATAGTAGATGTCGTTTCTTTGACAACACTGCTTTCCCTTTGAGAAAATCAGTGTCGGCATCAGCCCTGGGTATCAAAAGAGCTTAACAGGCAAGAAGTTTGCAGCTTGTAAGATTGAACTAAATAAACCATTTATTGGAGGAGAGTTTTGAGAAAAACTTCAGAGTGCCCAAGGAAATTCATCAGGTGCTAGAACCTGAGCAGGGGACAACTAATTGAGTTACCAACTGCAGAGTTTGCTATGAAATGGCAGCAGTCGGGTTCAAGTTTTTCTGTAGCCATAATAAAATAGATACTTTTGGAAGCTAGTATGATGGAAAATAAGTCCAAGAAAAACATGGAAGAGAAATGTTTCTTATGAATTTGAGCTGCCTTGAAATTTGGTGGAGTATTTAATAAACGGTGTACCATAGAAATATTTGTCAAGAAGATCTAACAAACCAAGGTTTTTCTGTCTCTCTACTTTGTTTGCATTTGGCCGTGAGTGCTTAAATCTGAACCACGTTGTGTCAAAATCAGAATATGAACAGTAAAATTCTTCTCTAGTTGCTGTCCAGCAGACAGACGTTGAAACGGTACGGCTGGAAGAAGGGATGGTGCTGGCCTGCGTGTGTCCCTGGGACGGCCAGCTCAGCATGGTGTCCTGGACCAAAGCGCCAAACAAGAACCCCATTGCTGTGTTCTCTCCTGAGTTCGGAGTCTCCGTACTTTACACCTACCGGGAGAGAATAGAGTTCCTGAGGGCGATGCCTATGGATGGAAGCATTGCCTTGAAGAACGTCACACATCAGGATATCGGGCTCTATCACTGCTCTGTCCAGACTTTCCCTCAAGGTCCCTGGACTAAGGACTTTCAGGTGGAGGATTTAGGTAAACTCCATGTTTTCTAAGACTGATCTGCCTCTACCCCAAAAGAAACATGGGTCGTCTTTTAATGTTTTTATTCTGAGATGTTTTTTGTTTTTTTTTCATTCTGCAGATGAGCCACCAGAAGATAACAACAGCACAGAGCCCCCTCCCCCAGAGGAAGTCATAGTAGACTCAGAGGTGGTGGCCGAGGAGAGCAGCAACCTGACCATCAGCTGCAAGCACCCGCACAACGGTACCATCTACCAGGTCATCCTGGAGAAGATGCCGCACGGCCATCCGTGGGTCATCATTGGCATCTGTAAGAAGGTGGAGGGGGGTCTGGTGGGCGAGGACTACAGCGAAAGGGGCATGGTGAACTGCGCCGACAGCCTGGATCTCAGTCTGCACCTGACTGACGTTGCATCGGGAGACGATGGTTTATATCGCTGCACCTTTAACACAGACGTGGGAGTGCAGACCACCGTTGTGCTACTCAGAACAGCTCCTCCAGGTACACTAAGCAACACACCGGATGTGAAGTCAGTCCCTCAAACAGACGGCGTATCATTTCCCATGCTTATTGCCATTTGCACAAATATGCTGCAGCACATATAGAGAAAGAAAAAAGGCTTATGACACATTTAGAGGTGTGAAAACCACAGAATCCTGTTCATTGTATCAACTCATGCTTAGAGCAGCTGTAACATGGTGTTACATGCTGGTCTGGTATGGTTCAATTTATCTGGTTTATGACAAATTCAGATGTCCTAAGAAACAGAAAAATCTATCATTACAAACAGAAGAATCCATGGAGATGAATTTCAGGTGGTTTGCCTAGTCTTATCTACAGTCATGTTGAGTAAATTAGAATATTCAGTCCAATGAAGCTCATTTGTTAGATTAAAAGTACCTTTTGAAAATTGACAACCTTTAAATACACTTTTCATTTAGGCACATTGCTGAATTGTCTGATATAATATTCAAGTTTCATTTTTTTTTTTCAGCTGTAAGTTGAAATTTATCATCATTAACAGAAATAAATTATTTAAAGCATCCATCTGTGTGTAATTAATCATTATGTGTTTCATTTAGTGATAAAGTTTCTGAAATAAATGGACCTTTCAATAATATTCTAATTTATTGAATGGACCTGCAGATATTTCATATTAAATTATTTCTCTTTTCCAACCAGGTGGATTCAGTCTGTCCCTATACATGCTGTATGTTTACATCGGAGCTGGAGCTGCTGGACTTCTACTGTTCATTTCCTTCCTCATACTTGCCCTGAAGCTAAGGTATTGTCAGTTAAGGCAATATATTCTTGCTTTAAATTTGTGTGTGTTTCATTCTTTTGGCTCATAAGTGGACCTGTTTGTGTGACAATCATCACAGGAAAAAAAAGCGGCGAGAGGAGTACCGAGTTAAACTGCACCCCACTCAGAGACAGGTAGGCGTAAGTTTGTTCATTGTATCAACTCTCGTCTTTACACTCGACTCCTTCAAAGCTCTCCCTCACCTCCTCATAAGACACGCGCTTAACTACAAGGCTGTTCCACTTTACAACTAACGTTACAGTAACACATCCCATCTGATACAGAGGGCTTAACTAGTTCCTCACCTCTCCCAGCTGTGCAGTTTGAAGAATCTGGAAGAGAGCTGGCGTCAAAAGCATTCAGATAAAAAAAAAAAAATAACACAATCATCCGTTAGCCATAAATTTTGTTGTTTTGACATCTGCAGGACCTTCAAAAAGTAGTCATGCTCTTCACTTTTACATGTTGCCGCAGTAAAATCACAAAACTCAATATATTCCACTGGGATTATGTGAGTCACCAAAATCTGAAAGTGTGTTGTTTGTATTCAACCCCCTTTAAAGCCTTCACAAATAGAAAAATATGTTTTCTTTTTGTTACCTTTAAAAGTGTATTTAAAGGTTTTTGGTCCTTTAGACTTATTTCTGCTGCCGTTGGATAGAAAACAAGTTTCTCTTTTCTTCAGGATCATCAGGGCTTTACTCTGATGATCCTGACTACTATAGGTGATGGCAGCATCATGCTGTAAGGACGCTGTTCTTCAGCAGGAACAGGGAAGTGCATCAGTCTCAAAATGGGGTGGACATTTATCCTCCAGAAATGAGAATTCTAAGAATAAAACCAGAGCTACAAAGCAACAGTTTTAATCAGAGCTTATTCATGTGTCGGGAGAGAAAAGAATTTGTGTCAAGACTTCAAAATCGCTTTCACTCCAGTCTGACTGAGTTGAGCTATTTTGCAAAAAAAAAAGACAAAGTCTTCCCACTGTGTAAAGTTGGTAGACACACACTACAA
Source organism: Alfaro cultratus (assembly GCA_903066825.1). NCBI lineage: Eukaryota > Metazoa > Chordata > Actinopteri > Cyprinodontiformes > Poeciliidae > Alfaro > Alfaro cultratus. The sequence continues at coordinate 11,944 of CAEFZX010027988.1, read as the reverse complement.
AAATGCTCTAACAGCAGCAAAAGTGCTTCTCAAAGGTAAAAACTCAGATGAGCTGAAAATGAATGCATGCCACACTTTTCAGAATGTAACTTTTTTTAAAAAAATGCTATGTGTGTTTTGTCACACAGTACTTTGTTGATTTATCACATATTTTTCTAAAATACCTTTAAGTTTATAGTGATAATGTGGCAACATGTGCTAAAAATTTGAGAAGCGTGAATGCTTTTGCAAGGCCACTTCATATTTCTTTATTAACCAATCAGCTGCACTGCTGGTAAAAACCTGTCATGTTTGTCTGTCTATTGCCTTAAAGTCAACTAACATCCACTACTACCTCCTCACAGCCGAATATCTATGAGAACGTCCCTCTGTGTCCCAGGATTGTGAAGAAATCCAAGCAGACTAAAAGCTCCCCCATCTATGCCAACCTGCCGGCCGGGCGCTCGCTCCAAACCAAACGTCAGCCTCAGGATAAAAAAAGAAAAGGCGTGCTGTGACTCCGTCGCTTTCTCACATCTGTCAGCGCGCTCTCAGCTATTCACACCCCATTCACTGTACATCAGACCGAGGATAAATAAATGTCACCAAGCGCAGACTGTAATTATCCATTTGAGTTTTTAATCAAATGCGGGGATCATGCCGGCGCTGTTTAATATTCACACGGCGGTTTGAAATGAGTTAACAAGCCGGTGCTCATCTCGGAGTCAGAAAGCTGACGGGGCCTGTTTGGGACCGGCCTTGCTCCCCCCTAATTAAATGTACTATGTAATTATTGTTGAGGGGATGTTTGCTTTTTCGGCAAAACAATATTTGACAGTAACCATCACACAGAGGAGAAAGACAAAAGCCTGTATAATCATTCTTTTCTCTTCTCTAACCCCCTCCAAGTAAAACGATTGACAAAAGCCTGTGTAATTGCCCTCTTTTCACTTTCATCCCTCCTGGTTTCCATTCAAAGCTTGACAATAGTGTCTAATCATCTAACGGAGAAGAAAAGCAGTCGCTCAGCAATGTACCGTCACTTGAGACTGCTTCTTTCCCCTTCCCCAACAGGCTCTGTGACTGCATTCTAGTTACAGCATGCCCTCAGTGTGAAAGCTGAACTCTAATTAGCAAATCCTGGGCTGCAGTTTATATCTCCTTTTACCCCCTCTGACTGCTTTTTGATGAATATCCGTGTTCTTTTTTTTTTTTTTTTACCCCCTCCTTTGGTGTATAAAATGTAAAAAAGATCAACTGTTGAATGTTATTTTCCCTTTGTATTTATTTACTTTTCTTTTTTTTTTCTGAGTTGGCTTTTGTAAATTACTATTTGCGGTGTATGGCAGCTGCTGTAAAATTAAACTGTGCTGTTTGTGTAATTTAATTCATTTATCTCCATAGAAATGGAGGCAGTGGCAGAGGCAGTAATGGATAAGCGGGTTATTCTGCTAGGAAGCAAGACAAATGTGGAACATAAAGGGACACTACACTTTTGGGTTCATGTGTTTGTTTTGTTTTTTGTTTTTTGTTTGTTGTTGTTGTTGCTTTCGTTTTCCCTTTGTGATGTTTTCTGAAGAAACCGTAAATGTACATTTGATGATACTTGAGATTCTCTGTGTTCAACCAGCTGTATTGATAGTTATGGCTGATAAAGACTCATGACAGAAATAATACCATGTCTATGTTTCTCTGTCTTATCGTGTGGGAGTCTGTGAAAAGAAGTAAACCCACTACGCTGAAACAATATGCAGCGTCTAGAAGAATTAAAAAGGAAGCGTTAACCATAAACCATCGTCTTTTGGAAACTTGAAAGAACTACTTTGTGTGGTATGGGGTCTCTTTCTCCTTTTTAGTCATGGTGATTATTTTTAATCAAATGGAGCAAATGACATGTGCTTCATTTTTTATTGGTTAAAAAAACAGTGTAATGTTCCTTTAGTTCACTTTTTTTCTTTATTAAAATTAGTGTTTTAAAAAGCGTTGGAAAATAAAAATGCATAGGAGCCCTGACAAAATGATAAAGTACCTCATACTTTTTGTATTCAATCCTTTGGTCGTATCATAGGGCTATAAACTATGGGTTATTTTTTTAAGTAGGTTTACCTACTTCTTTTTCTCCACAAATATGGAAAAGAACTCAAGTGGTTTTGGTCAATGTTAATATCTTTCTTTCCTTTGTTTGTCTGTAAACCTTAAACAATGGAACTAATATAAATGATGGTTCATTTCATAAAACATTTTTCTAGCATATTTATAAAGCTTGATAAATTATATATAAATATTACTTGTAAGGGTCAGGTAGATTTTGAGGCTCTAAATAAGTTTTAATTAGCAGGAACCAGAGAAAGACTGTTTAGATTGCAATGGCCGCTAGCCCCTGTCCTTGGTAAGATCTCTCTGTCTGTACTTGTCTTGTATGGTCGTGAGTCATATGGAAAAACTATACATTTGAAAGCTGCAGCTTGTATCTAAACCAAAGTTAAATAGGTTCAATGTTAAACAATTAGATGATGTCATGTCAGGTTGCATCCAGCTCCTTCCTCAGATATTTCCCCCAATCTTTTTTTCTTAATACCTGCAACTACAGCGACACTCAGAATAATCTAGTTGTCAGGACAGGTTACTAGTTTAAGTTTTGGAGAACATTATTTGGATTTACACCAAAAAATGAAAACTACAGCTTGCTCATTATATGTTAATTTCCCGATTAACATATAATGTATTCCTCTTGGTGCTTGAAAGAAGAACATTTTAGAAACAGCAAACCTTCATATTCAAAGACACACTCACCGTATTTCCTGTTGGTTATTTAAGACGTGTTTGCTTTCAGAGCTTCCTCGGTTCTCGTTTCTAGGATTGAGACGCCTTCGACTTATGCCTTAAGAGAGGTTGAGGTCACACGTGTGTCACTGACCCGATTTACCACAGTAGTGGGCGCTTGCCCCTGTGGGTTGTTCACCTACTTGAAACGTGAAATACAAAGGCCACATAAATCAAGATGTAAATGAATCTGCCTGGGGAAAGGAGTGCAGGCTGGATTGTGTGAGAACATTGCCGCTGTTCAAAGCAAAATCTCTTGTTCTCTCTCGTAGGATTTGCTTTACATTTAATTACATATTTTTAGCTATGGTTCTGGCACGTTTGACACCATAGGTAAACCCCACCAAAAAACAAGAAATCATAAGTCTGGAGCTAAATAGAATGTGGTACAGTCCTTCACTAAACACGCAAGATAATTTAACTTATTTCAGCAGTTCACATAGGACACCATCTCTCCAATGTTTCCCCATCCATAATAGCAATAGAAGAATAAACCAAGGCACAACCAACAGATAGTTTTTTGTTTTGTTTTTTTGGTATGGGCTCCCTTTTCTAATACCACCCTGGGTAACTGCCCATATTAAAAACCACCACTGGTTGTAACTTCACCGCTTTCCCCTAAAGGTATTCTAAAGGTTAGAGTATGTTTGTGCATTTATGCCTAAATTCAAACCCCATTATGGTATGAACATTCAATTTATTACCCTTATGTTCATCAAAAACATTACATATGTACATTTGTGAAAACTGCAGTCCTAACCAGTGTATTCAAAGTGCTATTAACATATAAAGTTAGAGAACACAAAACATGACGACATCTCTGCAAACAAGTGAATACAGGAAGCAACAAAAAATGGCAAATGAGCACAATCAGCTGTAGGCAATTCAGTAAGTGCAACCCCAAACAGAAAGGGACTATTCCACATACATTTCACCACACTGCAACTAAAACAAGACAACTAGGGCACCACTGTGACCCAACATTTCAACATATGTCTTCCTAAAGTGAAATACTTGTTAAAGCATAAATAAATCAACTGTAAAAAGAAAAAAAGTATCTTAAGACAAAATGTGCTTGTAACTTTCCAACTAATTGGGTATAGGAGTGAATTAGTGGGCATGAAGCGGTGGCACGACAACATCAACAACAAAAGGACTCAAACGTGAAGAAAACTGCTTGGCAGCCTACATTTGATTGTCAATGGAAACCATTTTGTTTTTACCCACTTAACTGTGTAAAACAGGAGAAAAACTTTCAATCGCTGTACTAAATATAGGCATGGGCCAGGTACCAGAGTCCAAAATGTCTTGCCCTAGCCTACCCTTCTTTTTTTTTTTAAGAAGTCAGTAAAATCTTTGGGAGTGATTGGAGTTTTCTGAGGCTAAAGCAGGGTTGCCTTTCCCCCACCTGTTCCTGTATGCTAGGTCATCTGGCTAAACTGAAGCTGAAATGTTTTTTCTCATGCTTAAATTATTTTAAAAAATATTTCTGGTTGAGAGAATAATATATAGTCCAGATGTAAAAGTCAGCCTTCACTTTAAGGTTACTACTGTTCTAAGCTAGAGTTGCCTTGCTGTTTTAAATACAATCAGTTAATTTGGGTAAAACATTTTTTTTCCCACAGTGACCAGATAATTAATATTTTTTCTTTAAGATTATCATGAGAATCTTGTACCAGCCCATGCCTAATCTCATGGAAGGTTCTGGTGATGGTGGACAGCAAAGTAGAAAATGGAACCCAAGTCACATGGCCCAGCACATGGTCGAGAATATTTCCAGAATCTTCTGAAGTTGTTTAGTTTTTAAAGTAAATCACAAACTAAGGTAACAATGGCAAACTTAGAGAGTCCAGTGTCTGCTTTGGTTGGCTGTCACCATCTACGGTCAGCATCTGAAGGCACTAGGGTCTTTATCATGAGGAGTTTTTAAAAATATATTTGATTCATGCAACAGAAAAAGGATTTAGTATTATTACCGTATTTTAACTACACTGCTAGCATTCCTTCTCTCGCTCATTCTGTTACTAACACATGAAATACTTAAATTCACTGTTTTAAAATAGCTTAGCAAAGTTTTAGGCAATATATTGTTAAAAGGAGATTAATACCATGTCTGTTGTTTAGCTGTAGAACTGACAAGACAGCTGAGCTTGGCAATGAGAACATAATACAGAGAAATATTTAGCTTCCTTTTGAGCCTTTTTAGAGGCCCTTGTGCTGGATAGATAACCAATATGAGAAATAGTTGTGACAAGCATTTTTTTTCCCCTTAATACAAATTTAAGACCCAGCTATGAGCTACATGAAGTAGCTAACTGGTTTTACAAATCTGGGTTTGTTTCATAAATCAAAGTAAGCTATTGTGAGCCCTAGTCCGGGTAGTGCCTATTATGTCAGAGCAAAATCTGTGTGGGACACTCATATAATTATTAGTTTGGATATATGAAAGTCTCAGTTCTTAACTCTAGTAATTAGCCAATAGGTGCACACTAGTAGTATTGAACCTAAACCGTTCTCCACAGAGGCCATTAAACCACTTCTGGGGAGTTTGCAAAACCAATAAACAACTCAGACTTATTGTATCTTTCTTTGAACTATTTTTCGCTCCCTTTAGTACCTCATAGCTAACAAAGGGGCTCCTCATTAAGAGCTGTTGCTATGTTTAGATTAGCAGCAATAGGTAAAGACTTCACTAAAATGTACATTAGTCTCTTCTTAACACCCTTAGTGTTTAAACTCAACAAGAAAATAGAAAGGGGCATATCATAATAGAGCAGGTGTTTCTTTTACAATAGAAAGTTCCCATTTAATGTACTTTGCATTAGCCTCACTTTTTATAATCATTAAATCTTTTTTTTTTTTTTCCTGTAAACAGTGGGAAGAGGAAATGTATCTTGTTAGTATAATGCAGCGCTGCCTTGTTAACCTATCGTTTCTCCTTCAATGACCCCTTGTTAGCAGAGACCGTGGGCACGAAAAAGTCTGGCTGACTGATTCTCTGTTTGACATACATATTGTGCAAGTTGAAATGAATGATCCAAGACGCCAAACCACCAGAAGCCTACCAAGTATTGTTTACACCGCCGCACTGTCAGTGGAGCTGCGGGAACAGATGGATTCGTAATTGAGGCTTTCTGTCTCTGTCCTGCCTTTCTGTCACTTTATTCTTGGATCAATGATGTTCTCTAAACTTTTTTAACCAATATTTTAGGAGTTTGTTAGACAGTAATGATGGCGAGAAAGGCAGGAAATAGGAGCAAAGCAGAGCAGGACAATGACACCGCAGATGGTCAGATCAAGTTTAAATGACATGATGCGTCTTTAGAGGAGTTGGTTAATTGAGTGAGTAAAAAGGTTTTTTGCTATCTATATTACAATGTGCTCATTTGAGAGGAATATATCTGCTTAGCTGGGTTTTATGTTCTACAAATCATGATTTAAAAAAAAAAAAAACATGAAGTGGGGCTCCTATTCTGCATTTTAGTAAAAAAGTGACTTGACGGCTTGTCAGACATCTGGACCTTTATTATATTTGTTTAAAACATTGGTCTAAGATAGTCCAGAACAGCAGAGCTCACAATTTCTCAAATTGCTACGACAAACTTTTATGTATTTTATTGGGAATAGGATCGACTAACACAAGGCAGTTCAAAATCGTTAAGGAATCCCAGAAGTATGATGCTGCTACCATATCGTTTCACATTAAAGAATGGTAAATTCAGGGTGATGTTCAATGTTCAGTTCTTTGTATGCAGGATAAAAAGCTTTTGATAACAAAATAATGAAAAGGTCCTGGAAACGTAAACATTTTTTTTCATATTAAATATATATATTTTTTATACCCTTTCGGACTTGGAAGTGATAAAACCTAACTCCATGCTTCACCAGTATGGAAAGGCTCATATTTGTGGTTCTGCTGAATCACAAATATTTCCTACACCTACACAAAAACATCAAAAACAACTTTCCCTGAATGCCTGATGTCATGTTTTCCTCCTAAAGAAACATACTCTTAGCTTATTATAGACCCCCAATATGAATTTTATCTCTGATTTGCATAACCCATTATCCCATCAGGTGACCCTTTTTTTTTAAACACCTTTCTGCTAATGAACAGCTTATCAGTAACTTCTGACAGACAGAGCTTCAGAAGGGCTCAGATGCTATTAAAGTCAATTTGCTGTAGTGAAGAGTAATGCCAGCAGCTTAAAGCAGAGGCTGCAGGAGGACTGCGCTTTTTATCATCTCTGACACGACGGTCCGCCCCAGCCCATTTATGAATGACTTTTCTTTTTTTTTTTTGCTGGTTGAAGCTGATTAGAAAAGTTTAGCTGATTCATCGCTGCCATGGACATCAAGCTGTTTTGTTGTGTGAGGCATTGATCGATTTCACATTCTCGCGACAAAGCTGATGGGGGGGAGTGCTAGGGAGGCGAGGGGGGATTTGTGTCAAAACTGGTGGAGTTTCTCTTGAACTGGCTGCTGAGGCAGCACCTTGCCGGATTACGCCTGATGTTATTTCATCAACTTCAGAAAAAAAAAGTTTCTTAAAGCTGTTTTACAGCAGATATTTAGGTAACAGTGCCTTTAACTTCTCTCCAAGTGCTTTGCTTAAAAAAAATAAATAAATAAAAAATGTGAAAGTAAAAGGTCATGCAGAGTTAAACAGAACAATGGCGACGAGAAACACTTTAAATAACACATAGAGGATTTTTGGTGCACTTTTAGAAGCTATCTCTGCAGTCACACTTCACAATCCTCCAGTAGGATCCTTCTACAGCTTCTACAGATATATTACATGTATCACTATACAGATTGCCGAATCCTCTCTACAGTGACGGGTTGAGTGTCCACAGCTGCTGAAGCTGCTCTCTGTCATTGAAGCGGTCCGAGGCTGCAACTGGATTCGCAACCACTAGATGGCGACGGCGCCTCTTCTTGGTGGCGGTGACTCCTCTCCTCCTGCTCGGGCTCGTCAGACAGAAAGCTGGGGAACGTCTGCGCCCGGGGGATAAAGGTCTTCGACAGCCCTGCTCCTGTTCGGGAGGAGAAAAAACAACAACTCAGCTGAACACAGAAGAATATTCTTTGAAAGACTCCTATGAGAACAAATAAAAACTGAAATAAGTTGGACGTTTTAGTCCAAGTTAGAGTTGCTTGTCAGTTAAACAGCTTCATTTCCCTGCGTCATTCTCCTAGGCCCGTGTCCTGCCGGCTCCCTCTGCACCTTAATTCAAATTAATTGAACCAATTTGCTCCGCAGTTCATATCGGTTAAATGCACTGAGAGAGAGTAATGGATACTCGACGGCGAAGGCCTGCTCCTGTCTCACCCTGAGACCATTAATAATACATTAGTGCACTGTTTGGATGTGTGCACACGGAGGTGGGCCGAGGATAAAGCGACTGGCAAGCTGCTGATCGTGCACGAAAACAAAGAGAAAGTGGCCACTGATCAATATTTAAGGAGGTGCAAAAAAACTGAACAACAACAAAAAAAGCAACACAACGCTATAATCAACTTTAACCTGATGAGTTCATGCTAACAAAGCAGGCCAAGAGAAGTGGCTGCACTTCAAAATATTGCTCTCTTTAACTCCAGAACTGTTGCAGATGCAAAAAAAAAAACAAGGAGCCAATAACTGAATGAGTGGAACCTGGGCAAATTCAAAAACACAAGTATTCACACACACCTTCTCACGCATTCAGTCACAACACAACCACAGACCTCCCTCAATGTGTTTTATTTACGTTTCATGTGATAAACCTGCTTTCATGTTGTTTCTGTGCATTGCTGCACAACTATGCACAGAGGGTGCATAGCTGTGAGGTGAAAGAAAGATGCTACATAGTTTTGTAGTGATAATTATGCAAATTATGTTTTGTTCTGCCACCACCATGTTTCACCATGTCAGTGTTGCCTTTTTGTTTACATAGTTTTGATCTCATCTGACCATGCAGTGCACCTTATATCACACCTATGCTGCCATTGCTTGTGGCAGACTTGAAGTAGGACTTTTTTAGGTCTTCTCTTCTGTTCTTCTACAGAACTGATTATCAAATGTAAATAATTATACTTATGTTTTTCCCCATAACCAAACAGCCCTGCAATAGGTTAGAAACGCTAAATTTAGCCTCATCTCACCAGAGTACCTTCATTCATCTATTTAAAAAACTGTATAATTTCCCTTCCACTTTAAACTACCAGTGGCCTATTACATAAAATCCCAATTAAAACGTTGGAAGTTTGTGTTCTGTACGTGTTTATTTACCGGGATTGCTTCCATGACTCCGTCAACTGGGACTTGGAATATACAACATGACCCAGTCAGGCTGGTAATCAGTGTCAAGTGACAGGGTGAGTGCGTGTCAGAGCAACAGGGAGAGACAAGTCTAGTTAAAAATTTAAAAAAAGAGGTGTTTGGGGGAAGGGGTGATATGCAAGGAAGGAGAAAGAGAAAGTGAGAATGAAAAACACAGAAAAAGCATTTTCATGTGCGAGCAGAGGGAACGGTTAGTGGGAGGAGGCACAGAGGGGCTGGCGTGGGTGTGAGTGAGGATGAGAACGAAATGGGATGCTCGGCGGCAGGTGAGTCATGCATACACACCTCTGTCTGTTAGTCTTTCCTCTCCACCACTCCCTGAAACAAAAGAGAAATACCAAGTTAGAAATGCAGCTCAGCGCATGCTACAGGAAGCCAAAACATAGACGGGGGTAAAGATGGAGGAACGCTCCCCTCTTCCCTGCAAGTTGTATTTAATAGATCACTGAAACGACTGGTGTGCAACCAGGCATATCCTTTTCACATCTTTGCCAAGACAATCCCTCTCCTCAACCACGGCCAATTAAGGCTAAAGAAAAACAAAAGAGAGAGAGAGAGAGAGAGAGAGACGCGAGGCATTGAGCCCAGAGAGGAAGGAGAGGGTGAAGCAGAGCCCATCATCCTCTCAGTCATAAACACGGCTGTCTAGGGACAGACCCCCGACGAGAGCCCTGCTTTTGGACAAGAGACAAACATGTAGACACACTTGCGAGAAAATAACAACAAAACCACAGAGAACCGCAGAGAGGGGAGGAGAGCGGGATGATGTTGGCGTCAGCATCCCTCCTCCTGCGCTCACACTATGAGAAGCAGACAGTGATTTGTCAGTGCCTTTTCATTACTGGGGAAGGTCATGTCATCCTATCTGGCCTGGGGTGGCAGCTGCTGGGCCAGAGCAGACAGGACAGGCAGCGAGAACACACACACACACGCACACCCCCACATACACACACACACATTAAGCGGGAGAAACAGCAGACCTGGATACACAAGCAGCTATTCATGCATGCATGTTGACACACACCTGTCCACACCTTCCTTCCTCCAACTGTAGCTGCCCAGATGGCAGTCTAGCAACATCCGAGATGCTCCATGTTACTCAGGCTCTAGACTATGCGAGATAGCAGCTCCTGTGCCTTATTTTGCTGGGATTTTATATGACAGATATGCATGTCGCCCAGGAATGTTAAATTTAGTCTCACCTGACCAGAGCACATTTTTCCAATTATTTGTTGCATCTCCTACATGGTTTATGGTAACCTACGAATGGGACTTTTCTGAGTTTCTGTCCTGCAGCTCCTCCAGAGTCATCATGGTCCTCTAAGCTGCTTCTCTGATTAATGCTCTGGTTTCTTTGCCTGCCAGGCAATCCTGTTTTGGTTGCAGCAATCCCTACACTATTTTGACTGTCAGATGATGGATTGAACTTTGCCCTCTGAGGTCTGCAAAGTTTGGGATTTTGTTTTTTAACCTAACCCTGCTTTAAACAGCTATAGGGTCAGAAAACATGCACCCTGACTCTTGGTCCTCTTATCAAAAACTTGATTTAGTCAACATCAAGTTTGACAATAAATTAATCCAGAACAAGACAGCTGCACTAAAATCTACCATTCGCAAATTTTCTTTTAGAAGTTAATATTTTGCATCTACATCTACACATTGTTCACGCTGCCTGCTGGAAGGCAGGGAAGTGTCATCACCCTGTTCTTCCATCATTCTGTCTTTTGATTCTTCCCACCTCTTGGTAAAATCCCTTTAGTATCACCCCCGGGCGGATCAGAGTACAGCGCTCCATTTCATTAGAATTGCTAATGCTCCAGCAGTAAACTTAGGAGTGCAATAAAGCACGGAGTGAGCAGGAGGATGAAGGGACAACTTGTAAATGGGTAAACAAAAAACAGGAACGAAGACAACCTATGGATTATAGTCCCTTTTCCCTTCCAGTATGAAAGCTGGTAATTGAACCATTTCTGACAGGCATGGTACCTTGCTTCTCCGGCTCCAAAACTTTAAAGTGCACTTATTTCTTTGCATCAGCAAACCTGGAGAAAACAGCAGTTTTTCACTGAAATGCAAACGAGTGAATCCCATTAGGAAAGCAGGGGTGGAAGACAGCGGAAAGTAGATATATTGTATTCATGGAGAATACACTGCGAGTTTCCGGGGGAATAAAACATTTATCTGACATCTTTCTAATACGCTCTGTTCTGCTTTGTAATCGTAGTAAACAAAAGTTCTGGGAGGTATTTCTAGGACATGTTTGGCTACAGAAACAGAAAAAAAAACTGATGTAAAAACATATTAAAATGAATCAGTTCTGCTTCTTCTGTGCCTGGTTCCCCAATAACTCAAGCAAACAAACAGGTGAATCAACCTCAACAGGGCGAAAAGGAGCCATGTTCCTTAATTATTTCTCCACACCCACAGGGTATTTGAAAGCAACCCTAGCATGACTCAGCAAATTGACTGTGCTGATTGGATATTCATCATGTGTGAGCTGAAAGAGCCAAGGAGCAAACACAGCCAGCCACAGTGGTCCAGAAAACCTGTTTTCTGACTGCCATTGAGAAATAAATGACACTGCAACAATAATGGCAAAACTAGAGAGTAATGGAGCATTAAACATTAACATTCACCTCTTTTTTACTAAATGTGTATATTTCTGTTAAAATGCTAAGTGATTTTGTGCTTTTTTTCCCCAGAGATTTGAGTGATTGCTGATCTCTTTTTTTTTTTTTTTTTTTTTTTACAAAACAAATTTGAAATGTATTTTGAGGGATTTTATGTTATTTTCAAAAACAAATACTAACCTTTTTTGAA
>CAEFZX010027987.1:0-16837 GCA_903066825.1 Alfaro cultratus | reverse complement strand
ATTAAAGATCTGCTGCTGTTGTATCAACCTTCCAGACCTCTCAGGTCTTCTGGTTCTGCTCTGCATCCCCAGAACCAAACAAGGAGAAGCAGCATTCAGCATCTATGCATCACAAATCTGGAACAAACTTCCAGAAAACTGTAAAACAGCTGAAACACTGATTTCCTTCAAATCTCGACTAAAAACCCACCTGTTTAGAGTTGTATTTGAAACGTAACCAATTATAAATTTATTGATGGAACTTGACTTAATGTCCTGTTTTGATTGTTGATTCTATGTTGCATGACTTTGTGTTTTTGTGTTTGTTATGATGTAAAGCACTTTGAAATGCCTTGCTGCTGAAATGTGCTATACAAAAAAAAGTTGATTGATTGATTAAAACAAGTATTTCAAGGTTTCAGCTAGAAATAGTTAAATGGGAGGAAATGATTTAATATGTAAAAGAAACATCAGAGGGTATATAAATGATGCTTTGATGCCAGCCAGTCAGTTGTACATTTGTCGTTTAGAAAAGTAATACATCAGATTTCAACTCTTTCCTCCAATCAACATTTCATCCATCAAATAGGTAATTATTTTTGTTTCAAAAACCTGAATTTCCTTCCTTAATTTGTATAGGACTTTAAGTTTCAGATGTCCAAGTATAATTAATAGAGTTTATCACAATCGTTAGGAAATTATTCTGAATAATTCTTCCAATCCAGTAAAGTCTGTATGGTAGTTAATCAAAATTACCAAGAGTTTTCAATTTATTAGTTTAGTTAGTTATTATTTCATTGGCCTTGATCCAAGGCAGCTATACTCTCTATAACCTGATTGCCATAGCAACCTCCAAATGGTAACAGGATAACTCTGCTTGCTGTTTTTTTATACTAAAGGGTTAAATGACTCCATGTGTGCTCCAGCCAGAAATTGCTTTGCTGATGTCTAAAACACCTTTTTGATGTACTAGTAATAATAAACCCAATCTATTTCATTTATTCATAATTGTTTTTTCTCATGTTTCTCACTGCTGCAGTGAGGTCTTATTTAAAATGTGATTACTTAGTCAAAAAAAAAAATAAATAAATTCAGGCATATTTCATGGATTTTCTGGCAGATATCAGGAGCTGTACAGTGACCTCATTTATTGTAGCAGGAATGACATTTGCGATAACTGAAATAACACAAACAGTATTTTGCACAGCTGAAATAAATATTAATTTTAAATATGAAGAACTGATTTGAAAAATATCTGGTTGGAGGACTCTGTCCACATATTATGTTGCAAAATTGCTTCCCATATTAGGCGTACACAAACTTGAAACAAACTTCCAAAAAAAGGTAAAAATTCTGAAAGAGTTTCTTTAAATCAAGGCTGAAAAACCACCTGTTTAGTGCTGCCTTTGACTGGTAGCATTGATCAACATACTTAATTTATATTTTCTTGATGATTTTGACGATGGTATTTGACAAAATGTAATGCTTACTCCTTGCTTCATAATTGGGTGCTGTCTTCAGCTTTTATTGTGTAAAGCATTTTGATTTGCCTTGTTGCTTAAATGTACTATACAAATGAACTTATTATCACTTAATATAATATAATATATAATATAATGTATATAATATAATCACTTGTGCATGAAAGACATATAATAAAATCATAGACATGTATAATTACATCACATTAGTTAGAAAGAGGGGTCATTTTCAACTTTATTATTAAAACATCCTTACTAGATTTAAAAAAAGGAAACTGCTAAGTTCTTAGACCTATTCTGCTTCACACACACACACACACACACACAAAAATTGTGCACACAAGGTCCGTTTGAGTAAAACATGTAGCATACCGATAATAAGTACATAAGCAATTTGGGTTTCATTGTTTGTTCCCGGCACTTTAGTTAATGAGCGCTGCCTCCTTTTCATCCACAGAACTGGTGCCTCAACGGATTGGTTGCCATGGCGACTTGTGGATACTCTGAGGACCTTCAGCCTCAGCAGGCCAACGCAGTAACCATAGCAACGCCTGCTTCCACCACGCCCTCATCTGCCAAAACTGCACACTTCCTGTCCGAGATCCCGGCAGCCTCTGGAAGCGTTTCGTCGGCCAGCCAAGCGGCCAGGGCCTCCAAAGCAGGACAGGATGCACTTTGTTCACAAGCGCCAACCACACAGAGCCAGAAGGCAGTGGTGCCAACTACGCCCACGCAGCACTACGTGGGCCCTGATATCCAGCACGCTTCTGTCCAGAAGAGTAACGGCCAGAGCGCTTCGCCCCAGTACATCATAGTGACTGTTACAGGTGAGAGACTGTCGTATAATTACATCACATTAGTTAGTTCATGTACTCCTCATTCGTTATGTAAACTCAGACTGGTGATTGTTTGGTTTTAGCATGAAGTGACCAGACCAGATTCACAAAGCAGAGCCCTTTAGAAAAAGATAAAATATAATAAATGTTTCCATCTGTTTTGAATTTTAGAAGCTGCATTACTGTGTATGAATGACACTAAAAATGTCATAAAGTAGCTGCTCTATGCAAGTCTGCTCTCCTGTTGGATATCAATACATTGCAAAAACACTAAATCTTATCAAGTATATTTGGTCTAGTTTCTAGTACAAACATCTTAGTGAACTTGGATTAAGACAAAACTAATTTATGAGTATGTTTTTTAGCAAGATATAGGAGCTTGTTTTTGGTCAATACTTCCTTATAATTGATTTAAAAAGTACTAGTTCCACTAGTTTCACTCATAACATGGAAAAAATGTCTAGTAAGTTGATTAATCTGCAAGTTTAAGTAGTAAGTTTATTTTAGTCAATATTAAGAAATTATGAACTTAATGCAATCTCCTATATCTTGCTGTAAAGTTACTTGTAAGCTAGTTTTCTTTTATTTCAGTTGTACTAAGATATTTGTACTAGAAACTAAACCAAAAATACTTGGTATGATTTTATGTTTTTGCATTATAACTTTTGAAACTTTATTTGTGTGACAGTAGTGCTGGACGCCATCTTTGGATCTGGGGTCCTGAACGTATATATTTTTTATAATTAATATGGCTTTGAGTACAAATACACGAGTTTCACCGAATCATCAACGTACGCTTATCGCATGATTTGATTGCTAACATGATCTAATTACTAACACAAATTTTACTAGTTCAGCGCGATATATTTCCAAACCACTGAATTTATCTTTCTCGTATGCTGGGGGTAAAGTCTAGCCTGTTTGCAGCTGGCTGTCAGTGTGCAGCTGTAGGTCGGCTACTACAACAGTTTTACTTAACGTCTTCTCCTCCCCTGAAGCTGCATTAAAGCTGATCGTGGTGTTTCAGTTGTGTTTAACACATGAAGGTTTCAAGCTGTATTCTCAATACCCATGGAAAAGTCCCATGGAAAAAATTTGTATTTTGTTTAAGGTATTATGGTATATTATACAACAGTATTATAGTAACACAAACATCTAACTTTTATTTAAGACCAAAAATGAAAAAAAATGTTCCCGCTGTTGCTAGAAGGAAATATTTCCAAACAGCTAAATTTGTTTTCCCTGGAAGGAGGGGGGAGATGGGTTATCTTTCTCTAAGCCAGCGGAGTAACAGTGTGTAACAGCAGGTGAGGGAGGGGCCGTGCTGAGATTCGCTACGCTCCCAAACAGCTGCTGAAAACCCTGCTTGCTCTCACTTTCTTTGGCATCTCATTAAAAGATTTCAAACTGTTTTTAAAACCACGGTATACCTTTAATCAATTTTAATGGGTATTTACTAGTTCAGCGTTTTTTTTTCTCATGTGTCTAACATTTTCAAACAAATGGACCTCCCATAACTTGAGCCTATGTGTCTTGTATGTTAAATTTAGGGCTTATCTATTCCTAGATGGCTCTCCTTGATTGTATCAGGTAACACTGTGCACTCTCACCTAGAGTTAAAAGCTCACAGCCCTGGGCCTTGTTCCCATTTCATAATGTAGTTCAACTAGTTGGACTAGAACTCTGAATCTGAATATGTATCAGCAGCTCATAAAATAACCCCATTCAGCTTTTTTTTGTTGTTGTTGTTTTTTTTGCTATAAGCTTTTAGGATTTTAAAATTCCTAAAAGTGTTGTTTTAGCACCCCATAGGTAAATATATCTATGGGGTGCTTATTTTTTCTTTCAAATGAAATTCAACAAGCAGTTTTAATGTTGCTGACTTAAAACTGCAGTTAGCAACATTTGAAAATGCTATTCAAATTAGCATTTTGAATGATAATCATAGCGCAGAGAAAAAAACCTCTTAGCTCACACATACACTAAATTTTGTATATATATATATATATATATATATATATATATATATATATATATATATATAGGTAAATATTGTGAGAATTAACTGAATTAAGATATTGTCTTTATTCAGGGTGTCCTTACATCCTTAAAAAGTCTAAAATTTATCTAAAATTAAGGCCTTACTTTTCTGAATTTTATTTAAAACAAAGTAAGTTGGCGTCAAGTCACAGGTCTTAAATTTGGTTGTGTCTTTTTAAATTTTTCTCACAGGACTTTTTTGTCAGGCAAAAGTTTGAGTCATTCAGACATCTTCACTGTGTTCTGTGACTCAAAGAGGTTGTGTCTACCAGTAAGCTAGCAAGGGTAAAGCTAGCGAGCCTTTTTTATTATTTTTTTTATGTCCATTGTGGGTAAGTGGAAATTTATCGCCCGTTGGCCAGACGATGTTCATCTTAACCAGTGGCTGACTTCTGTTGCCAACCCATGCGATTTATTTGCGATTTTCTTTTGTACATGTTTGTTGTGGGGGAAGTCTTAAATGATAATGATCTTAAAAGGTCTGGAAAAGCCTTACATTTGAGTTGGTGAAACCTGCATTAACCCTGTTGTGTTTCATCATTATCTCTCCACCATTTCTTTTTTTGGGGGGGGGCTTTACAAAAAAGCCACTTTAGGCACATCTAATGTGAGAATTGATCTATAGTTTATCAATTTTAATATTCATATGTGCCACAGGTAGGTGGAGGTTCAGTAACTCAGCTGTTTTAAGCCAAAGTTTGAAGAAAAAAAGCAACACGATAAGAAGGGTTCTGCTCCGGTTTTTTTTATTTAAACCCTGAAGGTTACAAAGAAGTGATTGCCCTCTCCACTGCCTGCTCTCCATCCTTTGTTTTCCTCCTCCCGTCCGTCGGCCCACATGCACCTCTCATTTCCCACTCTCATCTGATCTTCATGTTTACAAGATGGAGGGATTTTTCTCTCCATCTGGGGAGATTAGCTGTCCAAGGCTGTCCTTTTGCATGCGAGATATAAGGACAGAAGGGGAGAGATGGACAGACACACTTTCCCTCTTCAATGTTTGCTCCGTGGAGCCGAAAAAAGAAATTAAGTAGCAATATGTTCTGCGCCGGCTGTTATTATGACTTGGAGGCGGTTTTTCGTGAGTACCACACTTGTTGTTGGGGTCTCTGCGACTTTTCTTTTTTTTCTTTTCTTTTTTTTTTGTCTTCTTATGAACATCTCCCTCTTCCATTGCTCTCATGTCTTTCAGAGGGATCGGCTCACTCCAACGACAGCCTGTCGGACTCCAGCCCACCTGCTCCTGGCATCCCTACTCAGGTGGTCCAGGCCGTGCAGACCCCGCCACAGGTGAGAAACACACAATGCCATCCAGACGACTGTGCAGCAGCCTGCCTTAACTGACGAGTTTGGGACTGCCTCTCCTCAGAGGTCAGTGTTGCAGGCAGTGACGCAGCCAACCAAGAGGATTCAGACAGGCCACATCAGCAGCCTGCAGTCTGTGCATATTAACCAGGAGGTAAACAGACTCTCTCTCTACATAACACACACTAGATAAGATCCATGCAAGTAGGCTCTGATTGTCACATAAATTATGTATTTCAGTTGCATCTTTGTAATTAGACATAAGATGTGTAACATAGCTTTATTGCGGATTATGTAACAGCCTGTCTTTCTTGTCCAACATCAGTGCCTGACCTCACAAACTTTCTAAAGATTCTAAAACTCGCCCAAAGCCTGCATCATGTTAATCCCAATGGATTAAGAATGGAACTTCACTTGTGCCAGTTTTGTTGCCATGTGACTGGAAACCATGAATGCTAATCTCTTCTTTCTTGATTGTTCAGGTGGAGCACGTTTACTCAGACCAGGTGCAGTACGTGGATGGAGCAGAAGATGCGGCTTTTACCACATCCGCAATGTACGCATCGCCTCATAATCCTTTTTGACAAGCAGGTGGAAACATTCTGTCTGTAGGTGTTGATATCTGTTTTTTTGGGTTTTTTTCCCTCTCCAGTCGATCAAACAGCTTCCCTTTCTCCGACTCGCCCCTCTACACCCAGACCCCTTCCGCATCCTCCTCTGCCTTCTACGAAGCCACGCCCAGCTCTGACTCAGACCTCCCCGGATCTGTCACTTCGCAGGCGGTTTCCGTGGCGACGGCAGGAGCCAACAGTGGGGCTGGCGCTGCGGGAGCGGCTGGATATGTCATCCAGGGGGGCTATCTGTTGGGAGGAGGAGGCGCAGCAGTTGGGGGAGGGGGAGGACAGAGTTACTCTAGCCCCAACTCTCGCGCCCCTCCCGCTACTGTGAGTCTATGAGATCCAATGTGATGCAGCGACCAGGAAGTCCAGTCCATTCATGTCCGCGGTGTCCTCCCTCTCTTCCCTTCCTCCCCTCAGGTCCAGTGGTTGTTGGAAAACTACGAGGGGGCCGAAGGGGTCAGCTTGCCCCGCTGCACCCTCTACTACCACTACATCCTGCACTGCCAGGAGCAGAAACTAGAGCCAGTTAACGCTGCGTCCTTTGGTAAACTCATCAGGTCCGTCTTCATGGGGCTCCGCACGCGAAGACTGGGCACCAGGTAGACACATTTACCCGAATTACGTAGGAGCGGCATCCAGGGCGAAGGCATCACTTCTTCTCTTTGCGTTCCTCTGCAGAGGAAACTCCAAGTACCACTACTATGGCCTGAGGATCAAATCCGGCTCCCCTCTGCTCAGACTCATGGATGAGCAGCAGCACATGGCCATGAGGCAGCAGCCTTTCTCACAGAAAAACAGGTATCGGCTTAAGTTTTGAGCTTCACATCATGTTATAATGTTAATTCCCTTATTAAAAACATACCTGGAGTGTTGCCTTAGTTCTTTCACACACATTTGAGAAATCCTTGAATCTCCCGTGGCAACCATTCAGGGGTCCCTAAGTGCTTGTTCTCACAAAGCAACATGTATTTCCACAAAGCTCCTCTAGTTTCCTTATGGAAACAGGGAGGGGTTACGGATCACCCCTCCCCGTCACCTTCCCCACTCAGCTCCTTCAAACTAGCGGCAGCAGCAATTAGCAAACACCTGACGACCTACTGAGCTCATCATACAAACTCCTTCTCAGGTCAAGGCTCCGAAGAAAAACATTAAAGGCTTAATGGAGAAACATTGTTGTGATGATGTGCTGAAGGCGGAATGTGACAGAAAATCAGCTTCTTAAAGAGGCGGAGGCCCAATTTCAAGATACTAAATTGTGAAATCGAATTTCCTTTAAGTTGTGATTGATATATAAAGCAGATTTATAGTAACTGAAGCTAACATAATTACTTGATTGTGATATAAAATGGTGCTATGTGGCTGAAAAATACAAAATACTGCCCCTTTAAATGAAAAATACTTGTATCGTAGTTTAAAGAAGCGGATTGACTGAAATACAAACTAATCATTTTAGTGGTGCTTGGCCATTCATATGGAACTGCCTGCAAATTGTACAGTACACAATCTCACATGTCAAAAATGGTACTTTAATGATGCAAAAAACAAATTTTAGTGTTTTGAATACATTTCCATAGTACATAGCCAAAGTGGCATCATAGCAGTGATAAAACATGGTGGTGGCATCATTGTGCTGTTGGCATGTTTTCTTCAGCAATGACAGAGATTATGGAAAGATGAATTTAGCTGGATAAGGTTGCAGATATATAAAAATATCTGCAATCTAAACTTACAGTCAGAGCTGCAATTGAATTCGTTTGGATTAAAGTATATTCATGTGTTAGAATGACCTAGTCAAAGTCCAGACCTAAATCCAGTGAAAAATCTGGTAACATCTGAAATGCATTTTCTACTTGTTTTTCTTTTTTGTTTGTGTGTGTGTGTGTGTGTGTTGTATGAGCTGCTTTTCCATGTGTCGTATTCTGACGGTTTTTGTGCGCTCCGATGCGTTTCCCTGATGATTTTGACAGGATAAAGCCACTGCAGAAGACACAGGGTATCGCTAACGGGACATCGGGTGTGGCGGGTCAGCAGCAGGTGGCGGCGCTCTCTGATATTTCAGCCCAGGTGCAACAGTATCAGCAGTTCCTCGGTGAGAAACTTGAACCCTTAATGTTTCCCCTTTTGTTTATTGTTACATGGTTTTATCACGGCAGCTGATTTCTTCTTAGCCTGATGACTAAGTTAAAGGCTACAGATGCTAACATCTTTGTGTTTTTGTTTATTTTGTCTTGAAACGAGAAGAAAAAAAAGTTCAGTGTTTATGTTCTGTTTTTTGTGTTTGTGTGTGCTTTCAGAAGCATCGAAGCTGCTGCCAGAATTTGTGAAAATTGATCTGCAAGATCAAGCCCTGCCGGATGGGATCCACTTGGAGCACCTGAAGGCCTTCCAGGCTCTGTACAGAGAGCACTGTGAGGTAGGAACCGGATGGCTTTACTCACTGACAGAATTCCAGTTATTTCTGCATATATATATATATATATATATATATATTTTATTTTTATCTTATTGGATATTTAAAGTAAAAGCAATATACACTTCCAACCGGCTAGTCGAACGTTGACGTAGCGCTCCTCCCTCTCGCTCACAGGCTGTTCTGGATGTGATGATCAACCTTCAGTTCACTCTGGTTGAGACTCTGTGGAAATCCTTCTGGAGGTTCAGCCAGAGCAACGACGCAGAATCTCTCAACCTGTAAGCATCTTAAACACGATTATGAACGTCTTAGTAAAATTTCTCAAAAGGATTAATAATTCCCCCTTGAACCTTGTCACAGAAAGTCATTTCTGCATGTAGCCATCAGACCATACATCACCTTTAAATTTACTCTATAAATTTGTGGATTTATAGACTTGCATATTTCCATGTACATATTTGTTTTATTAATTTAAGTTACGTGTAATTTCACACTTGTGCTATACATTTTATGCCTAATATTTTCTAATATTTAGCACTTTGGGTGGATTAACTTCTGGTCACGTCTGGTGATCAAGAAATTATATTCTTATTCTCATTTTATTGGGATTTTATGTGACGCAGTAACACCTGACTGTGACGGTGAAGTGAAGTGACAGGATGATCAAACTTTTTCAAAAACACCAATCTAAAAAGTGTGGTGTGCATCTGGATTTAGCTGCCTTTTACTCTGACATCCCTAAGCAAAATTCAGTACAGCCAACTTTTTAAATGTCAGTTTATTAATAGTTTATTGACACAGTGGCATGTGTCGCATATTATTATTAATTACATAAAAAAAACAACTGTTTCTTTCGTCCACTTCCTGACTGTGGGCTCCTTCGTCACATAGAATCCCAATAAGATAAATGAACGTTTAAGGTTGCAGCCTGACCTAACTCACTGCCACAAAGACAGAAACACTCTTCTCTTGTTCAACTCCTCCGTCAGTCACAACGAGTCTGAGAAACGGTTGCCCAGGTCCTGTTTGGTGGCTCTGTGCAAGTTTGAACCGGTGCTGCGGTGGACCAAGGACTGCGACAACCTGCTCTACCAGACGCTGGTGGAGATCCTGATCCCAGACGTGTTGAGACCCATCCCCAGTAAGTCAGCGAGGAAACCTGGAGATCAACTCTCAGCTTTTTTTCATATGTTTGTATTTAAAGCAAGAAAAATCTAATCTGTTTGTATTAATTATGTAAAATAATTTGTGATTAAAAAAAACTACAGTAAATGTGGTGGTTTTTTTGTGGTTTTTACCAGTGGGTTGCATATTTAGCTTGCTTTAGAGCAGTTCCTTTTGTTTGCAAATGTTAAGAGCGATCATGGTACGTTTCGTTGTCTTAATAACAAATTTCCCGCCTTTAGGTGCCTTAACTCAGGCCATCCGCAACTTTGCCAAGAGTCTGGAGAATTGGCTGACGGGCGCCATGATGAACATCCCTGAGGAAATGGTTCGCATCAAGGTGTGAGAACTTTTACAGACTGGTTGCCATGCTATGTTGTTTTAGACTTCCTGTTTAGTTTTACTACTTGAACAACTTAATTAAGGTGGTTTAGAAACATGTTAGAAGTTTAAATATGTCTTTGAATGCAAAACCTGGGAAAAGTATTTATACCCATTGAACGTTTCCACATTTTGTCGTGTTATTTCCTCAAACCGTCTTTTTGATGGGATTTATATCAAATTTTAATGCCTAGATTAGTGGTGCTCAAAATGGTTTGCCCTGGTGGACAAAACTGGCAAATTTAAACTACTGGCACATAAAAATGGAAAAACAAGTTTATTGGGTGTTGTTTTTTTTGTTTGTTTTACCTGCGCAACAATAAACAGTTTTAATGAAATCTGGTTATCATTAAAGGAATTTCAGACTGCTGCCTTATTAAAAGGAAAACTGACAATTTCCAAATTTTGCAATTGTTTTCTTTTCTATTGGTGGACAAATTTTTACCATTCTTGACCTGTGTGGTCAGGGGCCAAACAAAAATCATTTTTTCCTAGCACATCTTTGGTTTAGCTCGGGGTGACCAAAGTGCGGCCCGAGGGCCATTTGTGGCTCATGGATTGATTTTCTGTGGCCCCTGAATGATAAAAATGTGTCTGGTGGTGGATGCAGATGGAGACCTTTTGATCCAATTAGGATAAAACTGTGACCCACAAATTAAAATCTGGTTGTAAGAATTCAATTCGGAGAAATTAACACAAATTAATGTCGAGAAAATGCGTTTCCTCATTTTTACGTCTTATCTGTTAAAAAAAACAACTTGACATTGATGTTTATGTTGTGATTTTCTGCCATTCAGCCATTTGCTAAGGCTACTACGTGTTTCATTTCCAGGTCGTGTGCGTAGGCTCGTTCTCCCAGACGTTACGCCGCTACACCAGCCTGAACCATCTGGCGCAAGCCGCCCGTGCCGTCCTCAAGAACTCGGCTCAGATCAACCAAATGCTCTCCGACCTCAACCGCGTCGATTTCACCAATGTGCAGGTCGGTGTTGATGCTCGCTGTCCGCCCATCTCTGTGAAGCCCTGTGGCTGGACACTGAGCCCCGTGTCCCCGTCCTCAGGAGCAGGCATCCTGGGTGTGTCAGTGTGAAGACCGCGTGGTCCAGCGGCTGGAGCAGGACTTCAAGGCCACCCTGCAGCAGCAGAACTCCCTGGAGCAGTGGGCTTCCTGGCTGGACGGAGTCGTTTCCCAGGTTCTAAAGCCCTATGAGCAAAACCCAGCATCGCTGCCCAAGGCGGCCAAAGTCTTTCTGCTCAACTGGTCCTTCTATAGGTAAGTGCACATTTATTGCCAGTTGGCTGGGTGAAGTTTGTACATTCCTGTGGAGATGCGGGTCTTAAATTCCATTCATAATTGTCTTAAAAAGGTCTTAAATTTAAGTTGGTGAAACCCAAACTAGGAGACTCTTCAAACTTTTTCTTTCAACATACATTTTGTACATAACCTCCTTCTTTCCCAGCTCCATGGTGATCCGGGACCTGACTCTGCGCAGCGCCGCAAGTTTTGGCTCCTTCCACCTGATCCGCCTGCTGTACGACGAGTACATGTACTACCTGATCGAGCACAGGGTGGCCAAGGCCAAAGGGGAGACGCCCATCGCGGTCATGGGAGAAGTATGTTGTAACGGCTCGCACTCTCTCGGCGCAATTTGTTTTGGATTCGATCTTCCTTTCATCTTTGCTGTTTTGTCTTTTCTCTGTTGCAGTTTGCCAGCACCGTTAAGAACAGAAACTCTCCAGATCTGGATAAAGGTAAAGAAAACATCCCTGATTCACAGAGGAGCATTGCTGTCACGGAGGAAAATTCATTTTTGAACATTATCATACTGTCACAGTACAACATTACGCTTATGAGATAATTATGTTGTATAAATGTGATGATTTCATCCAGAAGGCGATGGTAGTGTGCTTTTAGTTCATAATGAAGGCCAGCACAATCACTCCAATCCTTTAGATGGCACGGCCTTCCTAATTGTCCGGCTGGAAAGCTATGGAAATTTAGTTAAAATTTCTTGATTCCAGTAGTTTGGAACGAAGGCAAAGGAAGAGGTCGACGCTACGCGTTGATGTAAATCCTGAACCTAATTTCATGGGGATGTAGATTTCTACGACTTTGTTTTTGTAGGAATAGCACCAATAAGCTAGCCATATTTTTAGCCATTTATTTCTCATAACATTCAGAAATTAGGCTGGTATATAAACTTCTTCCTCTGTTGGATCTCGTCAATGCAGCCTAAAGCACACTACCGCCACCATCTGGAAGGCGTTGTCACAGTTGTACAGTCTGATTATCACGTTATAAGGTAATCATGTCTGAAGATCTATTTTTCTCTGTGACGGCAATGCGCGTTTAGCTTTCGCTCACCCTCTTGTCCTCACCGCCGACATTTGTCCGTCAGAAGAAGAAGAGGACGACGACGAGGAGGACAGCGAGGAAGAGAGCGGCGAGATCATGCTGCAGTCCAGCTCTCTGAAGGTGGACGAGGAGAAGTGCGACATGGAGCCGCCGGCCAAGCAGCCCAGGACCAGTTTGAACCTGCACCATGCCCTGACCCAGGCCCACGGCGCATCACCCTGAGTTAAATGCGGGCTCGCTTTTACATTTCAGATCATGCCATCCTGTCCTGAAACCACTGCGGTCTGCATCATGTCTCCTTGTCTTGTTTGTGAAACCTGGGAATGTGGAAGAGCCCATCTCTGACTTAGTTTTTTTTCTTCTCTGTTCTGTACTTTTGTGTTGCTGTATTTGACCTCTTTGCCTTCACTCGACCATCTCTGGCCCTTCTCCCCTTGCTCCCTGTGCCTTCCCCGTCTGTCCAGTGCCCACGCCCGTAAAACCTGACCCATCAGTACGATACGCTCTTGACTTCCCTCCTGTCCTGCCTTAACCACTGACCTGAGTGCTGTGGAGCGATGAGAATCGTCCCGTCTCCTTCAGCAGTACTTCTTTAACTCAAACGCATTGCTTGCCTTTAATGAACTGACTATGCAGTGGGGTGCGAGCGGGTGTGAGGGTACAGGACTTTGATTAATGTCTCTGTAAGAAATGTACATCTAAGAGTAGCATCTGGAACGATACAGCAGCATGAATTATGTCTGAACATTTTTAGGTGAGTTTGCCATATTTTTTATTTTTTTTTTGAGTTTGTTTTTGATTTGGCCACCTAACTGATGATCTGTGCCTTTAAGAGATTTCTAATCTAAAAAAAAAAAAGTTTGCGATCTATATAAACACACATATATTTTATTCTGCATTATGGGTTAATAAATGAATGTCCTGTGAAGTGGTCTTGGTGTTGTCATGAACTTTAGTGCAGTTAGTAACTAGTGTGATAGTTAAAAGTATTCACATCCTTTGAACGTTTTCACTTCTTTGTTTAAAATCGCACCTCAAAGCGGATTTTATTGGGACTTTGATGGAGTAGATCACCAGGAAGTACTTTATGACTGTTCAGTGGAAGGAAAAAATATGTGGTTTTGTTTTTGTTTTGCAGTCAATCGGGTATTTGCATAAATCATCTACCACCTTTCCACATCTAGATCCACCCATCCATTTTCTGTGCACCCTTGTCCCTAATGGGGTCAGGAGGTGCTGGTGCCTCTCCAGCTGCGTTCCGGGCGAGAGGCGGGGTCACCCTGGACAGGTCGCCAGTCTGTCACAGGGCAACATAGAGACAAACAGGACAAACAACCATTCACACACACACTCACACCTAGGGACAATTTAGAAAGACCAATTAACCTGACGGTCATGTTTTTGGACTGTGGGAGGAAGCCGGAGTTCCACATCTAGATATTGACTTTATTTCCCGCAAGTTTTTTTTTTTTTTTAATGTTTTCCTTATTCCCACTGAACAAAAGTATTCCGACAGCATGTGTCCCCTACTTTGCTTGTGGAAAACTGGAAATCTGTTCAGAATATTTATTATAAAGATAAAATATAACTAATATTTTCCATCCAATTTATAGTTGCTCACTACTTCCAAGTGATCTGTCACATAAAATCCCAATAAAAAAAACATTAATTTTTGGTTCTAATGTAAAAAAAAAAAAGAAAAAAAAGGTATGAATAATTTTGCAAGGTGTTGTATATTTATAAAAAAGAAAAAAAAAAAGATGGTGGCACTCCTGCTAGGTGATGGTCTTTCTTTTCTCCCTTTCACCCATCTTTTGGTTTACGTGCAACCCCTTCACACACACACACACCTTTTCTACAACACTGTGCCCCTTTTCAGCGGGTCACATGGCCAGGCCAAAGCCCATCCCGGCTCTTTAGGAGCATTTCCGTTGTGTCGTACCAGCTGCAGCTGTCTCGAGAGGTTTTTGTAGAGAAGAAAGTTGATGTTTATTTTATGAAATGGCATACTGTGGATGAATTTTATTGTGTATCTTTTGTGAAAACGGTTAAATATCTATATCTGCTCTATTTTTTATGTCGTCTTACCATTATTGCCTTAAGATGTTGTCCATCATCCGGAGTGAAAACATGGCGTGTGTTTCCTCTGAGATAACGGCCTCAGCATGTGAATATGGTGGCTCTGTGTGGACTCCCTTCCTCTCCCTCCTCCAAAGAACATAATGCTCATATCCTGCAGCTTCTTGTGTTGCATGAGCAAAAATGACTTTTATGTTCCAAGTGTGAAACTAAAAATTCTAGCAGTGGGATGTCGTCTCTCAGGACCATCTCTTCACCGAGATCCCACCAAAGATCTTTGCAAATGAGAAGAAAAAATGAATAAAATGGTATGTTCTGTTTAAGTGTACATGACAGAAATATCTGACTTGAAAAGTATAAATTAACCTTTTGATGTCAAAGTTTGTGAATTTGTTCCTTGCTTGTATTGGGGAACCTTTTTTCTAAATTTTGTCCTCTTGATGTTATACTGGAGATCTTTGTACTTAAATCTGTGATCGACGTTTGTAGCTTCGTCCCTCCAATTAAAGAGATGTGATTCCTCTCCACACCTGAGTTTTATCCCGTCTTTGTTCCTCACCTATACACGTCTTTCTCATCTGATCAAGATGCCAAGTTAGGCCTTTAAGTTTTCAGTAGTATATATATATTTTTTTTTTGCAATACAAATTAAAGTTCAAATAAAATTTTTCAAATGAAACGTATCAATCTTAACTCTGACATAACGTTGCATATCTTATTTGTAAGTAAATAAACTCCAGCCTCACCCTTCCATCTATCAGATACTTTGGCAAATGTAATTTAATCTCCAGCTAAACCAAGCAGCTTCCAGATGCTTAAAGATGCCACAGAAACGTGCCACAAGAATTATAAAGGTCCTACACAAATGTAGCAGCTACACTATAGTATCTTCACTTATTAATACGATGAGACGATATGCAGGGGCTCTGTCTGCACTGATAAAGATTCTGTCACTTTAACATGTTGAATACTTGCAATACGATGCAAAGGTTTCAACTATATTTAAAGAAGCACAGCACAAAAGTCTACAAGCCACAAGACTTATGTATCACTTCTGATTTACAACGCCCTCTAGGGGTTGTAACAGGAAAACAGAAAATAAAAGTATTACTTATAATAGTAACTATAAGACACAGTGAAGAAAAAAAACATTTAATGTGTATATTAAATGTGACGACAAACTGACTCAGAAGTAGACAACATCTAAACATGTTGCCTAATTGCACAACATACCGCAGGCCATGTGGCCACAGACTTTTCAGATCAACTTAGCTGATAATTATTTGACCACTTTTTCAGTAAGTGTGTAGAGAGCATTAAACTTTCAGCCATAGTTGATCATTCAGTGTACAACTGGCCCCATTAAAAACAACAACAAAAAAACACTATTATCACAAAAAGAAAGTAGTCAGACTGTGAATTTTGCATCCTCCATTTCAACCTGTAGCTTCTCTACAAACTGTGGCGTCAACTAAAGAATGCAAATGTGGACGTAAAAAAACGGCAGAAAAATTAACTTTATTTTAGGTAAATCAGGTCAACTATAATTGGCGGCTGGTATGAATTTAAGACCGAGTGTTGAAAATAAATCTGATCAGTGGGTAAAGAAAGTATTAAGGGTGAGTTATGTTGTGCCACCAGGTTGTTGTACCTTTTAACTTTATCGCCACAAACAAATGTATGGGATTAATGTCAATCTGTGGAAGAAGTTTTAATGGTAGGTTGCATTATTTAAAATCAACTCTTTGAATTTCATATCGTTATTTTCTCATTGTTACGGTCACTGACCTCTAGGGGGCTCTCTTCATGAGAGCTCTCTCTGTTTCAGCTCTACCTGGCTGCCACAGGTGAAATGTGTTGGAGCTCGTCAGCCACCCCATAAAGAGCTTCATGCAAGCTTCATGTTGGATCCCTTTTTCCTCGGGCCCTGATCTGATGTGATCTCGACTGTGAGCTGACTGTTGTGGGACGTGAATGATTTTGCTGTGAGCGTATTGTGACTAATCAAGTGTTTAACTAAAATAGTGTTTCTTTTCACAGTGGAAGTTGGTAGGGGTTCTCTGCCATTTTGTTTAACTGTTTTCTCCTGTTTTGGTGGTTAGCCAGGCAGTGTTGTGAAGTAACGAAGTACAAATACTTCGTTACTGTACTTAAGTACAATTTTCGTGTATCTGTACTTTACT
>CAEFZX010027983.1:0-36655 GCA_903066825.1 Alfaro cultratus | reverse complement strand
GAAGGCCTAAGAAGAACACTGACATGCTGAAAAGGCTGTTGGTACCACCAGGGAGAGAACTAAAATGTGCAGGATGCCGGCCCTCGAGGACCGACTTTGGGCACCCCTGCTTTAACAAAACCTCTTCATGAATGGATCAAATCAAGGAAATGCATATTTCTCATGCCTGGTTGTATTTTATTGACCTCGTTCAGCATCGTCGACCATTCCCCACAAAAATAATGAAAACACCTGGAAAAGACGACACTGCCTTTCACAAGAGGACGTGGATAAAAAGAGGGCTGAACAGTTTTTAGGGCCCAGACCACATGTATGTTTAGGCTATATCTGGACAGGACACATGTATTGCTCTCATATCTCATCATCACCCCAGACTTCTGGTTTAGCATTTATATGAGTTCAATCTGGAAGACTGGTAACCAAATTCTTTGCCTAAATTAGGTTTTTTATGTCACGACAGCTACTCCTTCTGTAGTCCTGCAGCAGATGGCTGTCTGCACTGTCCTCACTGAACCACATGCAAGACGCCCAGGAAAATTGGTGGCAGCTGTTCACCTCACCGATCTGGAGCGGATCTCAAACCGACTGAGTTTTTTTTTGTTTTGTTTTTTGGTGATTGAGCAGTCGTTGCTCAATGTGTCTTTAAACATGATCTGTCTCTTCGTCGCTGCGTCAGTTTGGAGAGGAATACGGACGACTGGTGTGGTTTAAAGATTGCATGTTGGACCACAAGTAGGCCTTGTTCCTGTCTCTTACAGGATGTTGGGCATCCTGTGTGGAAGCAGTTGAGAAGGTTGCTGGGCTTCAAAGGCAGAGGGACGTGGCGAGGGGATGGACAGAAGTCAGCAGGACAGGAGGGAGGGGGCTCACCAGACTCTAAACGAACGGCCTTTTAACATATCAAACCCTATAAAACCTATAGATGCTAATGAATCATTTTTCACAGATCTCTGCAGACAGAAGTAAAAAAAACAACAAAAAAAAACGTTTGTAATTTCAGAAATTCATTGGACACACACAATGTGCAATTCTTTACTCTTCTGAATGTCGAGTGGGTTCAGTTTCCTCCCTACAGAGCCTTGTTCTGTTCACAAGGGTGGGAGCTGTCTGAGATACACTTGCAAATCTTGACTTGAGAAGTATGTGCAGTTGGTTGTGGGAGACGTCCCCTGTTCCGCTGGCATCTGAGTCACGGCATAGTGAGCAGCAAATGTGTCGAGAGGCATGCAAGCAGCACACAAGCGCTCACGCAACGAGCACCCAGACAAAGAAGCCAAACAGATAGAGCCAAATAGACGGAGAGATCAAACAGCTCAAAGTCCAGCATGCAGCTGGGTGAAAGTAAAAGAAAAGTTCAGAGAGGAGAAACCTGGTAATTTTCACTTCAGAAGAAGAGACATCTTTGCATGTAGTGCAGGAAAGTCCTTTCCTGTCGTCCACATGTGTTTGACATTAGCCATCCTGTTGTCAACGTTGGTGGAGACTTTCAGAGACCACTTTGGGGGCCTTGTTGAAAGAAGCCCGAGGCACAAGAAAGTCTATTTATAGACCCTGGATCACAGCAGGCTGCTGCTTATTAGTTGGGTTCATTATGAGAGGGATAACATGAGAGGAGGACAAGGTGCTCTAAAGTAAAACCACCCACACTTTCTGTTCACGTGAAGGGTTTCAGCCTAACATAGAGACTCTTCTGAGCCACTGGTTTTTAAAAGTAACTGCATGGCACACAGCAACTTGGTTAAAATGATTTTATTAATTAGGTAGATTTTGTTTTATCATGTTACTCTTGCTTTCTAGCCATAAACAGTTGAAGTTAGAGTCAATTTTGGTGGTATAATGTTTGTTGCGAAGTTTTGTTTGACACTTGCCGTGTTAGATCAGGGTCCTAATGGAGACATTTTAAAATTATCAGTATTGTCTCTGACTAAACTTCTCAATTCCTGCTGTTTGCGATTTTGCCGTACACACCGCAAACTGTGCAGTTGCAATTTGCAATGCAAATATTGCCTGCCTTTTGTCACCTCTACGGCTTTAGTACCAACTAAAATTGTATTGTAGTTGGTACAAATTGTTTTGTTCAACTAACAAGTCATCTTGTGGAAGAAAAACACAGCAGATGTGGCTTTTAGAATAACTTAAGAGTTTTGAATCCTGAAAATATGTCCTGAGAGTGGAGCTGAACAGAAATATTCTATCGTGGTTCTTTAAGACTTCATGAGTAACATTGAACCAACAATCAGATTTCTTTTTGTTAGAATTGTAGAAGATTGCTGTGAATAAATCAACGTAATCTTTAAAGTCGCTAAGCTCCAAAAAGCTCACAAACAGAGCAAGCTTTAAGTACCAAAAATTTATTTATTTGCACATAATCAACTGTAATTGCAGAGAAATATATTACAAGCTGAATCATCAACAAGTCAAAAGAGTGTATACTAGAAAATGTCTTACACTTCAATTAATTGCTCCTCCTTAAGAATGTGAGACTGTCCTCAAGAGGCTTATTTAGGACAAAATGTTTCACTCTGTCAAGGAAACAGACACTGCAGAATCTGGACTGTGGGTTTCCAAGCAGATACATGATTTTAATGTAGTATCATGCTTAGACTCTGAAACTGTAAATATTCCTAAAGTACTTCAGTGTCAGTCTTTGGGACAAATTATTGTTCAGAAAAGCCTAATTTAAAAGTGAAACTCTGCGAACTTAAGAAATATAAAACGCTAATTTATCTCCCAGATAACATGATAAATCACACAGCATCATTCTGGTATAAAAATGCCATCTGTAATTCAATGCCTTTCAAATAATACTTGATAATAGTACTTTACATGAATATTCAAATAGTTGGGTAAATAAATGACTGGTGTAAGTGACTATAATTTGCATGAATGTATTACAGTACAGATGCATTATCACGGCATGCAGTATTTTCTAAATTAACCTGAACTATATGATCATAGTAATAGCTAAAAGATGCCTTTCAAACATTTATTGCTCTAATAAAGCTAAACAGGCTACATCAGCCATGACATGTAGTCAGCTACAAGTTAATATTTAAAATAAGCTAAAGAAGAATGTTTTGTGAGAATTAAGGTGCTAAATAGTCTGCCATGAATCGGTCTGCACAATGCCAGATTAAAATATGCAGTAATAACATGTAATACGTTCAGATCCAAAATTTACTGATGTGATGTGGTGCAGCTGACATATTTGTCTGAACTATAATTTGTCTGTGGCTCCAACATGGAGGAATACTCTCTCCAGCAAAAACCAAAGAATAACAAAATACTCCTGGTGTCAAAATCTCCTCGAAATCTAGATCCTTCCAGGGTGTCAATATGGCTCGCAAAAATGTGCTGAGCTCCTCTCTGGCCAATAAAAGTGGAGGGAGGAGGGTGAATGTGTCTATGTGTGGTTAAACATTTTCTGTGTGAACATGTTTCCATCTGTGGGAATCTCTATCTGTGTCACAGTGGGGGCTTAGGATGAGTCAGTGAGACCAGAATGTGAAGAAAGGCTGGAGACAAAACAGGAAGAGTTCAGTCTGAGAAGGCTTTCCCCAGGAAGCATTTAAGCCTGTTATATTTTCATTCAGGACTGCAGGATTTATCTGCCTAGTCATGTAGCAAAATGAGACAATTTTAAGCCGTTATATTTGCTATGCTTTGTACAGGTCACCCGTCAGTCCGCCTTAGGGTTAGAGTTAGGGTGACTGTGTAATATTTCCTCTGGAATAAGATAAATGCATTTATTTGCATTATGCATTATACTTCTGACTCCTATTCCTAAAATCTGGGAGTGGAGATTAATAACCTCAATTTTGTTTCACGGGTTTTATTCAGATCAGCAGCTGTTCCTGCCCAAGGTTTCTCCAAAACCGGAAACGTACCAAAACAAATAAGGTACAACAAACGAACAAACCCCCATAAACTCCAATTAGTGTACACGCCATACCTAGGTACAGCCAAGTTGCTATTACTGAGGAAAGAAGTCTCAAAGCAAGCTGTAAGTAGCTGCTTTTCAATGACGTGTCAAAATGTGATTGCAATTCATCCAGCCTCTAAGAGAGTGAGAGAGAATCTGACCTTCAGAGGATAACAGAAAGGCTAATAGTGTTACTGCGGAGCTATCATAGAGATCCTGTATTTAAGAATATTGGCAGAATTTTAATTGGAAAATGGCCTTTCCTTGAAAAGCCCTCTATCAAGTCCAGAGGACTCCAAAACACTTTACCCATTCACACACATATTCACACTCCAGGAGTTTTATAGCTAACTGTAATAATCGCTAACATCAAAGACAGTTTGACATTTCAACTCTGTAATCATTTTGCCCTTTTTTTATGTAAGTAAAATCCTATTTTACAGCAGTGACTGTATTTTACGTTGTGACGTTGCTTCTACTTCTTCTAAAAATTATTTTAATTGCTAGAGCAACGTTTTACATGCTGTTCTTAAAAAAAAAGAAAAATCAAGGTCCTCTGCCTTCTCATTATGGACCTGCTCTGCCAGAAACAACCAATCAGAGCCAGGAGGAGAGTGTTGGCGCTGTTAATCACCCTTGTGTACACGCTGTTCACACTCTCCCTCTTGCACTCTGCTATGCTATAGTTAGATCTACACAATGGAGTCTGTCATGACTGCTCAGGCTAGCTAGCATGGGCAGCGATGACGGAGGATAAGCAGTTTTCCTAAAATGGTAAGTTGTTTCCTTGTTGCTGAAAGGTGCTATACAAATAAAATTTGATTGATTCTCTGCCATTAGCACATTTTGCAGCACATACAGAATGTTGATTGACAACTGCTAAGACCCTCCTCCTGGCTCTAATTGGTTGTTTCTGACCAGGAGGTGCATTTCTTCAGTCAGTAATAGTAGTACTGGAAGGAGGAGCTCGACCTTTTCACAGTTTATCTGTCTCATGTCACAACATGGTGACAGTTTTAACAAATATGTAAAACAACATATTTTTCTAAAAGTTACATTCTGCAGCTTTAAAATTAAAGAAGAATCTGCTGTGATGCTTCAAAACAGACATGGATCTCAACCAAAAACCACATCAGCCTTCACCTTTAGGGATCACCAGTGCTGCGGTAAACTCTACAGCCACAATGCCTCATCACAACGAAAACAGGAAAATGTTGACTTTTTCAGTAAGAGAAAAAACTTTGCATGTAATTCTAACGCTCACCGATGCACATAGCATGTCCATGTCAAGGAGCTTTCACTCATGCGGAAACAAGAGACAAGGTCAGCTTTTGTCTCAAGAGGAAAATAACAGCAACTGCAATCAGGGATGCTGCCGAAAGACACAAAGACGGATTCACGGGGCGAACGGGAACATGTGCGCAACACATGGCGGAGCTTGAACAAAGTGAGAGCCACGGGCTGGAGAGGCCCACTGAGACTTGGCTACAAACAACCACCACACATCACTTACATACAAGCACACCAGGTTCCTTGAATTCTTGCCCCAACCCTTCGAAGATTCACGCTATAATTTTTTACAGGTGCTCCTCAATACGCGCCCCTGATTGAGTGCATGTGCCTGATGTGGTGATAAGGTATATCCGGCGCCTGCGTGTGAAAGTGCCTGCAGAACACCCAGAGAGCTCAGAGGACCCATTACAACTAATTGCCTAAGTAAAGCACAAACAACAGGAACTGCATAGCTGTCATTCAAAGACAGCAAACACGGAAACGACTCTTTCTGCGCTGCAGCCTCGCTCCGCTCCCTCTTTGCACCTCATCCTTTGTTCCTCTCTGATCGCTCAAATGTTTTAAAGGCTGGCTCTGGATCTCTGGGCTCCTTGTAAGATGACAGAGAAACTGTTGGAGTTGATTTAAGCTGGCCTGAACTCAGACTGCTGAGGCTGCTTTTTTCAGCTGCAGGGTTTCTCCTCCACCCCGTCTCTTGCTGTGGTATTGATGGAATCTTAAAGATGCTTAGAGCCAGATGGGAAGAGGGAAAGAAAGCAGAGAGGAAAAGGCAGACTGAAGGCCCACACAGGGCCTTTAACATGCTTCAGCTCTCTTCAGGCTCGCAAAGCTGGGAAACATGTGTCCCCCCTTATCAGGGACCTGAAGCTGAGCTCAAGTCCGTCCAGGCAAGAAAGAAAATCTGGATGTTGTAGAACCTAAATCTGGCATTTTTTCAGTTTGGGATACAGTGATTTAGTTAACGCACACACACACACACACACACACACGCACGCACGCACGCACGCACGCACGCACACACACACAAATATGTTTTTGTTTTGTTTACTTGCAGGGTTTGCAAAAGGCATTTCATAAGATACCATAAGGCTTTTTATGTTTTCATTGGAGTTTGAATGTAGGAAATCAACTTAAACTAGTTTGTATCTGTGAAGTGGAAGTGAAGTGGGACTTGGTTTTGATTTTGTTCCCACCCAGAACTTACAAAAAAAATTCAACAAAGTGTGGCGTGTAATTATTACGCGCCTGTTGCTCTGATACCCCTAAATAAAATCCAAAGCAACCAACTCCCTTTACATATCACATAGTTAACAAATGGAGTCCACCTGTGTGTAACATAATCTCAATATGAATCCATCTGTTGAGGCATCAGAGGTTTGTTAGAGAACATCAGAGAACCAATGCTATCATGAAAACAGAGGAACACAGCGGGTACATCAGGAAAAAAGTTGAGGAGTTGCTAGGCTGTGAAAAGAATATCCAAAATTAGTATTTAATCTATAATCTGAAAATGGAAAATTAATGGCATTACTGCAAACCCATCGAAAACGTGGCCTTCCTCCTACACTGGCAGGACAACCAAGGGAAGCATTTGTCTGAGAAGAAGCCAAAAGAAAATTATATTAATCAACTTGCAGTGAAAGGTGACTACGAAATACAGACTGAACACACATGTACGCCAAACAAAGCTTTAAAATCCATTTCAGTTTCCATCCACATTAAAAATATGCACTCCTTTGTGTTTGTCCGCCACATAAAATCCTATTATAATACATTTTGCACTTGAAGTTCATTTCAAGTAGAAGTCTAATCTTCCTCCTCACCCAAATCTTTCCCAGTATCTGAAAATGTTCCGAACACAATCTTGATATTTTAAGGTTTTAAGGGAGCAAAACCACACAGTACAAGTCAAACACAAGATTTGTTCTGTTGTCTTCTGAGTCTCCTCTGATCTTTTCCTCCCTACAACAGCTTTGATTGTACAGGAAGTGCAGCTTTCTTCGGATTGGCCTAACATTAAGGTGTTTATTGTCCTAACCTCAAAAGAATCACCATTGTAGACACTGAGGAGGACAAAGTCCAGGGCGTCAGACCTAGGGGACATGGGAAGCAAAACAGAACCGGAGTGGATTGTATATTTGTTTAGTCTGGGATGTAAGGCTGCAGAACGAGGCGATCAGACGGGCTGCAGG
Source organism: Alfaro cultratus (assembly GCA_903066825.1). NCBI lineage: Eukaryota > Metazoa > Chordata > Actinopteri > Cyprinodontiformes > Poeciliidae > Alfaro > Alfaro cultratus. The sequence continues at coordinate 29,248 of CAEFZX010027983.1, read as the reverse complement.
GAAGGAGACTGATTCCAGTGCACCGATGGTCCTCCACTCATGCCTGGGCACCTCATCATGCTTCTCCCATCACGAGACTTCCTTCCCTAATTTAGGAAGTATCTGGCTGGGGTTTTGCACAGGCATTCCAATGGCTTTCACACACAATACAACATAAAATCTGCTCAGTGCTAAATTCTCCGAATTGCTTCGCCATATGTGTAAAATCACTTGGCACGCAGAATGAAAAGAGCTCGCACATGGCACCTTCCTTGCCTTCGTACTGGAGCAATAAAAAGGAAAGTTAACAGCAAATAGTGTGTGTTCCTCTTAGGTAAAATATCTTGCAGGGCCGTTAAAGTTCTCCTCCTCCACGGCAGCGGGGAGCAGAGGGCTGCAGGAATGTGCTCTGTGCACACACAGGCACAGAAAGGAAAACTCAGATGCACACAAAAATATAATAAAAAAAAGCTAAATTTTTTAATTGCATTTTTGTGCACAGACAACATATTTATACATTTATGTTCTCAGAAATGAGAGTGCACCTGCCAAGATACACTGTGCTGCTTTTGACCACAGTTTAAAACAGCAGTGTACATGCAGACTGTGACAGAGTTTATATTTTCTGTGTAAAAGTTGCACTTCCTTGGGCTTTTTGAGCAATAAATCTAAATTCATAAATATAAATTCCTAGTGCCATTTATCTTATGCTAAATGTTACTTGTTACATCTCGACTTTCAATAATTATAAATGACCCACAAAAAAAATCCTGCAAATAAAAACAATGAATTTCACATTAACCCTAACATACCTAACCCTAACCCGAAAGTGCAATTAAATGTATGCTATCACAGTTTGCATAAACATCATTGTATAATGTTATATCACATGACTCAGGTTGTGCTGTTTACCCTTGCTTTGTTAAAGTTGCATGAAGTCAGATGTGCTGCATAGAAAGAGCTGATAAGTGGAGGATGTTGCCTGAGGTGAAGTTGAGGGGAAGTGTGGCGTTGGGTGACGAAGACCCTGTGGACGTCTCACGTTACTCAGAGCGCTTTGATGCAGAGTAATATTTGGTCTGTAAGGAATTTGCTCATTTGTCTTTCGTTACTGTTTTAATTGCTGCGTCTCAAAGGCTTTTTGCAGCATGTAAGAGGACAGTGTCATACCCGTCTGCAGGCTTTCCTACAGCAACAGGAGACAGTCAATTGGCCATGGAAACAGAGATTTCGAAACCATGACAACAAACTTGACTGATCGGCCCTTTTCACTGACATGCTAAGGCTTATGATAGCATGGTTCCTGTGTGAATAAAGCAAAAACTTGTCAGGATCAGCACTTGTCTCAGACAGAACTAGTGTGTGAGCCATGATGACGTCGGATCTAGTTTTCTATGGTGTTCCACAAGGATCTCTTCTTGAGTCACTTATGTATTAAACACTTATTTCCATTTTTATGCTGATGGCACTTCATGTACTCCATTATATCTACACAGAGTCATCTAACAATCTTTTAACAATGTTTAAAGACTTTAAGATAACCACTCTATTGTTTTCCAACTCAACATTAAAGTCTTTCCATCATCCAACTGTAATGTTTGTCGACAACACAATAAAATACACACTTTTCTTTTAACTGTGTATTTTTTGTGTTATTTTTCTTGCTGCCTATTGGGTAGGACTCCTTTGAATCTCAATGGGTTTTCATCCTATTAAAATAAAAGGGTGAAAAAGGAATATAGAGCATGTGATTGATTTTTACAAAATGGCCCAATGATAACAAAGATGCATCATTTACCTAATGGTGTTGAAATCTTGAAACTGAAAGGGAAACTCATGGCTTCCCTTACTTTCTTAATAACACCAGCTGATAATTCATTTAAAGGCTCTCATAGAATATTGAAATTTAATTCAAAGATGATTCACAGAATTTACAGAGTGACTCTTTTTATACAAAGTCAATAAATCACCGATGACACAAAGCAGAACTCTGTGAGTTGAACGCCTCTGACGTCAGTGTGCATGCACTACTCAGACTGGAAGTCCATCAGACGTGATGCACACACTCCAAAGACGGGACAAACATTGATGTTCTGAAATAATAGTCCTTCCATTCTCCACATCAAAGTTGTTTTTCAAAATGCCGGCATCCATGGTAGTTTGGAAAGACGCACCGTTGTACAATTGCACATCTGTTTTGCATAAAAGTGACATCGGCTCTAAAACAACTCATTCTGAAATCAGCTCAACATAGCCAGAGCTGAGCAGGTGAAATCTCATTATCTGAGAAGGATTTTGTGCAACAAAAAAAAAAGTAATGAAGGTGTTTTGTGTAGGCCACAGACCGATCCTTACTTGTTTAAAAGAAAGCATAGTGGGGTTCCTTTTAATTAAAATAAATGAAATTCAAAACCACTCTGTAAATAAAAGCGCTGTGCTGAGTCGCTGCAGGTGGAATTAATTGTAATTATTTTGAGACCCATTCAGCCTGAGCCAAGGAATGATCTGTCTCATTAAGCACATAAAGGCCTCACTCAGTGATCGAGTACAGTAACGACTTGAAAAGAAGAAAAAAACCTCAACGGGCCGAGCTCCTGTGTTGCTCTCCTGCTTTTCTCTAAAATTAAAGCCATTTGTCTTCCTGAGGAGAACCACAGTAAGATTGACAGAGCCTAGCGTTGGAACAACAGCCGTGCCCCGATTTGTTTCGCAGGCCGCAGCCAAAAAGAGAGTTAGACTTTTAATGGGAAAATTCTCCCTGTTAAATTGAAGTGGATTACAAGTGAAGCCAATGGGATAACGACTCTTTAATATATTTATCGTCCATGTCCAGAATACGATGGAAAAGGGGAACATAAATAAATGGATTTATGAGGTGAATTAAAAAGTCTCAACAGTGCTCTGCTGTGAACATGTGTTTTGGTCAGCGTCGAAGGAAATAGGGCACATAAATTCCCCCGGGCTGCTGTCCAACTTAGATATAAACCGACAATTCATGCATTTGCCTCCAAAGTTGCTCTAAACACAAGCAGGGCTACAAAACACGAGTGCAATCAAACTTCAGGAAGAGAAAGCTCGTTGTGTGGCACTGACAGAGACTTGCTGCTCGAAGATTAGAGCCGTGGCCGCTGATGAGGAGCGCAGCGAGGGGAGCCATGCATGACGAATCCTGAAAGCAAAGAAGACGGACAACCAAGAGGACTTAGCTGCTCTGGAGCAAAACAGTCTGAGAGGAAAAGGGTGGGGGGAAGGGACTTTACAATCCACTCACTTCTGTTACATTAATCAGGAAGATCTTGAATTTCAGAACTTGAGCTTAAGCCTCGGCCTTTCTGATGAGGTAAGCCAAGGTGAGGCCTTAATTAGACCTGGGACTGACATGACAGACTCCTCCAGATAAAGGAGATGACTATTATAAACCTTTTACTCCCACTATCTGATCAATCAGTCCATGTTGCTACATGAGCTTGTGTGAGTTTCCAGCGTTTAACCCAGCTGCCTCTCAAATCTCTGTTGAATTTCAGGCTCCGGACTGAACTGACGTTTCTCGACGCTTTCATGTCGGAGCTTGGAGACCCGAGTGGAAGTATTAAAGCTATTCAAAACATGACCCCAATTTATTATAAGTCATCTGTTTCCTATGAGAGAGAGGTAATTAATGGCTGTAGCTGGGGAAAATGAGAGGCTGAGCAGATGAGAGGCAGAGAGAAAACGGGAAAGCGGAGAAGCGTTAGTGAGGCTTAGGCAATTAGAGGCTGGAAGGGAAGGAATACCTACTGGGACTTGTTTCACATGGGATTACCGCTCAAATCAGATTAGGCAGCCGCCTTCAAAAATCGCTTGCACTTTCGCAATGTTTTGGATTTAGATCAATTTGCGGCATTTGTTTGGTGACAGGGAGAGCGGGACGAACGCAGAAAGAGAGTGGGAGTTCCCTCTGTGTTTCCTTCAACCTGGGAAGAAGAGCATGTATCTGTGTGCCTCTTTTGATGGTAATTTTCCCCAATCCCTGCGAGATGCATGGAAATGATTAAAGGAAAACTGGCCTCTGAGGTAGCAATCAGCAGGAGGAGGTCTCAGCTTTCTTTGCCTGACATTTTTCTTGCACCTGGTGCATTTTGGGATCAAAATGAAGTGAGGGATATGTGTGGTACTCTGTCTGTCGTCGTATATTTTGTAAATACATGTTTAAGCTGAAGACGAAGACAAAGAGGAAATATGGTGAGTTCGAAAGTACTTCTTGAGTTTCTAATTAGAGATGGAAGGTTTTAGAAAACGTACGTCTGAAAAGTGTGGCATGGTCAGATAGGGTTTATAGCAACCACTGCAGCTCTAAATGATTTCATTGTAGCTTTGACTGTATGTTCATGGTACATCCATCTTCCTTTCTGAAAAAAAGCATTCCCACACATGACGCTGCCACCACCATGTTTCACCAGGGAGATAGTGTTTTCAGGGTGACAGACTATTTCTTTTTTAGTTAATTATTTGTTTGTAAAATAGTATTTTGCTTTGTTTTCTTTATTTTTCCTGTAAGGTTGTTAATTTACTAAAATATAATTAATCTGACGTACGAACGAACGTTTTCTGCCAGAGTTTCACATTCAATTTTGGTCTCATCTTGTTACAAACTTCCATGTTAGTTTAACTGCGACCAAGATGTTTCGTGACTTCTTGGTTTTAGAAAGTTAAATATAAATGCCTGCCACACTGTTCAGATTTTTAATGGGGAAACATTTCTAAAAAACATTAGTTTTCCTTCCAATTTGCTGCTTTGTATTACGTTGTGTTACTATTTCAAGAAAAATCTAAGTAGCGAACCTTAAGGTTTGCACTTCTAATCACGAAGAACCTCAAGTGCTATAGAGAAGTTTGCAAATCACAATTGCTGGATGCCGTTCTGCAAGGAAAAGTGTGACATACCTGGAGTTTTTGGTTCGGCGAACCATCCGCCAGCTCTCTAGTTCTAGTCTCTGTTCTCTAACGATTTGTTCCCCAGCTGCAGTTCAGAGGAGCTCATAATCGGTAGAGTAGAGAGTGTTAGGAAGCAAAAAGAAAAGTATCTAATCTTTGTCCACATTTGCCTCAACAGACCTTTAAAAACCCGCAAGCTGCACAACCTTTCACAGCTGCAGCTTTGTCAGCTTTGAACGTTGCCTTCCAGGTACTGCAGCCAGTCTTTGGTTGTGGTGAACAAGGGGGCAGAGATCCCAGATGACGAGTGATTTACTGACCGACCGGCCAAACTTCCATTTTTACAGCTGGATCAGACAGTGGTGGAAAGCTACAATAAATTTGGATGTTTGGTGAAACTGTTTATTAAAGACGTCTGTGGGTGTTCTTGCTAAAATAATACTAAGGTTCTTTTAAGTTTTGATGATTTCTTACGTCCCCCGTCAAATGATTTATTATTTCTGATGTCAGACTAAGTAAATTTCCACTGAAAACTGAGAGTTAACGCTGCTGCCTTGATGCATCATGTGGTAACGTATCTGAAAGTCAGTATAAGTCGATAATTATACCTCTTATCGAGAGGTGTAATTTCAAATTTTCAATTTATTGTCAATTTTTTACTTTCTGGACACTATTTGAAATATAGCTACATTTAAAAAAATGTATCCTCATTTGAAAAACATGCTTTGTAATCTGATAGTCTGGGCATTTTAATGGCAGTTCACTATGAATGTAAATATTGTGCACTGCAAAAGTATTCAAACCCCTCAAATTTGACACAAACTATGCAGGAGACTTTGCAACTTGTGAAATCGTTGCTCTGGTCAGATCTGACCAAAAACATAACTCTTTTGGCATAGATGCAAAACACTATGTGTGGTGGTGGGAAACCAACAATAAAAATCACCCACAATGAAACATGATGGTGGAAAAAAAACATAGGATTTGGGAAGTTTTATGGGAAGTTCTTCCAGAAGCACATTTGTGAGGTCAGACACCGATGTTGGATGAGAAGACCTGGCTCACAGTCTCTGCTGTAATTTATCTCAAAAACTGTTCTGTCTGGACAACAGTCAGCCCAATTAAGTTATTTCTCTGCAAACTCTCTCATTGCGCCATTGTGCAGTCATTTTATGTCACGGTTTCAATGCTGCTCCTCTGCCATGGAGAGCCATTCCACACTGGACAGGAAACAAGAAGTTTTGTTTGAGAGATCTGTGTCCTTTCAGGAAGAAACATTGAAATATAAAGATTTCTTCCAATTTCTGTCAGGAGCGATTAATCTCACTGAACACAGGGCGCCTTATGTCCGGGTTGTTGCTTTCGGTGCAACCACAGAAAACTTGAGCGTGACATACATTATCAAATGTTTAAATGCATTTAATATTTCAACACGTCCAATATGGATTGTGTGTCTGCATGAGATGTTTCTTATTCTCGAGTTTTATGCTTTGTGACTTAAAGTTGAACCTTTGTAAACAGGAGAATTCAGCAGTAGCCACGTTCCAGCTGTGGAGGGCAGCACCGAGATGTTTTTAGGCAGAACTAAACAAATTTACACTAAAATGGCAAAACTTGCACAGAAATATAAATAATAGATTTGGGAGTTTGTTACAGTTTAAATATATAATTTGTTGGAACTAACCTGAAATAAATAAATAAATAAATAAATAAATAATTGAAGGTCAATTGAAATAGGAAGCATGAAGTAAAGCTCTGCTTTTATAAATTCACTGGTGTATTTTAATTGTATTGATTTATTTATTGAGCCTTTAATATATTTCTGTCAGTTTTGGTCCTCCGTAGCCACATGCTTTTATGCTTCGGTGTCGACTTTTTTTCATTTAAAACATTTAAAAAGCCAAAGTTGAACACTCATTTCTGTAAATCCCACATGTCAGTTCCAATTCTTTTTTTGCAATATTTACAATTTTTCTGGTCTCATCAAAAATACAAAAACGATCACTTTGGTATCAACTGTCTTCACTAGAAATCAAAAGCAGCCATATGTAAGTGCTGCTGAAGCTGTTAGGGTTGGGCTAGTTTGTTTAGTTGGTCACACACAGATTCAAGGTCACAGTGAGATTAGGTTTCTCTAACAGTCGACACTGTAGATAAGAAATCTGGGAAATGCAAACAGAGTTTCACTCCTACCCTCACGTTTTAGTCACATATACACAGAAACCCTCACACAGCAGCACCACCACCACAACCGCCATTATAGGTTTACACTGTTTCTACAAGTCAGACGAGCTGTGAAGTTGTTTGATTTGATTTATCATCTGTGTAAATGGCGGATTCCCATGTTTGCTCAGGGCTCCCTCACAGAGTCTCTTATCGCAGAACGGAGGCTGTTACTTTCCACACACATCCGTACCCACCCAAAACACAAAGTCACGCTCGTAGCAACTCGCTACGCAACTCCTCTCACGCTGCGTGTGTGAAGTATTTTTGGTGAGAGCCTCGGGTCTTACAATCGATGCACATGCAGGATATTTTTTGCACAGGTTCCCTGTCGGGATTTTTGTTTTGAGCCTCTGGCACCAGCGTGTGCCAGTCAGTCTCTGGCTCTCTGGTGTCTGTTGCTTTTGGTTTGGCTGCACCCACTGACAGCCACATGGGTGTGGTAATAAAAGTCCAAAATTCACAGCAGGCTGGGAGCTAATTTTAGTCCTCTTGAGTTGGCAACCAGTAGGGAGGCCCAGCAACAAACATATAGAGGGAAATGAATGTTACAAAGCAAGCCAGCAGTTGTCTCATGTGTGATAGACACTGTGTTTACAGTTCCTCGCAAAAGCAGTTACCCATCTTTGACACGCTCACATTTTGATCCATTTGAACAAAACAAAGTGGCGCTTAATTGTGAAGTGGGAAAAGAAAAAGGAGATACAATTTTTTCACTTTTTTTTTTTTTACAAATCAAAAGCTAAAAAGTGTTTTCAGATCCCTTTAAAGTGATGCTCCTAAATAAATAGCACATTAATTTGCTTTTAAATGTCACCTAATTTGTAAGTAAAGTACACCTGCGAGTATAAAGTTAGCTTTTCTTCAGATTTTTTGCAACACTGATCAACAAACTCTGGAGAAATCAACCAGGAAAACTACTAATCACGGATTCACAGACCTGGCCTTTATGGAGGAAAGCAGAAAGTTTTTAGAAGCTACGTTTACCGTTCGCCAAGGAGGCAGTTCAGAAAGCGCAACAAAAAGATGCTCTGAGACCATGTAGAGTTGAACTCTAAAAGTTAGCATTCCTCATCCTGAGCACGCCTCATCCAGGGGGAAACATAGAGGTGGTAGCATCATGCTATGGGGCGTGCTGTTCCTCAGCAGGAACACGGATCTGGTCAGAGTTGATCTGAAGATGGATGGAGCAAGTGAATACCGAAATATGGTTTTTCCAGTGTGACTCAAAATGTTTGGCCAAAGCTACCTTAGATGCAGTAGGTTTAAATTTAAGTACATGTATGTGTTTGTATGTCCTAGTTAAAGTCCACACTTAAATTCAATCATTTATCTGCAGAAAGACAGATAAAAAATTGGATTAATCTGTCTTGTCTGAGTGTCCATTTGCAGTCAGACATTATGCGTCCAATGTGACAGAGCTTGAGATATTTTGTAGAAATTTTTTTTAAAAAAAGGCTTCCACTTGTCATTGCAGAAAAAAATATTTTTTGCAAAATTATTGACTCACAGAGGCTGAAAACAAATGCACACCCCACATTTCAGATTTTACTTGTTAAAAATGTCGAAAACTGCAATATTTTCTTTCCACATCGTGTGAATAAAGATCTCATAAAATCTCAAATTCATCAGGAAGAGACATGTTACAACATACTCCAAAAAATGTCCAGCTTTATTTACAGCAAAGTGCAATTGCGATAAAGTTGCTCCACAAAGTATTGACTCTATTTTGCGCAGCACTGTGTTATCAACAAAAACGTTGCATCGAATATGGTTCTGATGGTATCACAGTACATACCATGAACAAAATGCTGAAAGTGTTAATTTTACTGCACAAAATGCACAATATTAGCCTGTTATAGTTCAACGTCTGTTGTTTTCTTTTAGCAGGGTAGCTTCACGTTTTGGTTTCTGTCTCTGTGTTCGACTGCTGCAGTCAATCTCCTAACTGTGATCTAGAATTGGACAGCCCACTCTCTGTTGACTGCCATGTTGATCCCATTTCGTCTCAATGGGAGTTGCTTTAGCGATTTTAGCGGTGACTAAACTTTCACTGACTTACATTTAGCACCCCTCTTCTGGTATTTTGACACCAGATAACATGGATCGGTCTGAATAAACTTTGCACTCCTTAACATCTTTTGATAATCTGTTGCAGGTTTACAGCTTTTAGCGTTTCTGTCCGTCTTCCATTAACACGTCAGTCGTTTGATCAAAGAAACTTGTACTGAAAGTGCAGCAATCTCTTCACGCAGAGGCTCATTTCTGGTGGCTTATAGGCGCCAGTCCCACAACCACGTGCAAACCGTTAAGATTTTCTCCCCCTGCAAGCAGCCTAGCCCAAGCTCGTGCGGTGAAAAAGCCGAGAGCCAATATTTAATAACAAGTTATGTACCGAGATGGAATAAATACAATTTTGGGATTTAGCGCCAGAAACCATCGTGGTCCCAAAATGAAGCATTCCTCTCACTGTTTTGGTTTGTGGGCTGTCAGCGGTGGTGGGGATGGGAGCTCTCTGGTGAAGCCCACTGATTCCCATGATGCATAGCAGCGGTGAGGATGTTTACAAAGCTGGTGTTTCTCTTTCCTTACCCGTTTTCTTTTCAATATCTCTGTCACACTCTTTCACTTTCTTCCTATCCTCTACCACCCCCGCATACCCTCACACACACACACCCACACACCCACACACACACTCCCTCCATTTCTCTATCGTTGAGCTGACAGAATGCAAAGTCTCTGCCTTTGACTTTGCGGTTCTGCTCTGAAACCCAACACTGGCACCAGGTGTCACTTTCCACATGGCTCCAATGCCCACCAACATCTCTGAGCCGTGCAGTCACGGGGCCGGGGTGAGTCGGGAGGTCAGGGTTTGATGGCAGGGCTATAGCTGGGGGCCATGAGGTGGACGCCCCCATTCGTGATGCTTACATAACTTAAGAGATTGTAAGTACATACTGGAAGGGGGGGCCGTATCCCAGGGCAGGCGATCAAAAGGCGTCTCAGTCTGTTTGATCAGGGGTTGGTCTGTCAGGTGAACCTTATTGTGAACCGACGTGACCTCCTTGGAGCCCCGCTCTCCAACTCCCCGCTGCAAGGATTCGATTTCAGAGAAGCCCCTGGTGTCGATTCTTGTTAAACACACAGGGGCCCATTAGAGAAGCAGTGGGGGCCCCGGTGGGGGGGAGGGGGAGATGGCAGCAACGAAGGACTGCATGAGTGAGAAGAGAGAGAGTAAAACGATGTCAATCAGGGGACGAAGTGAGTGTGAAGATGCCACTCAGTCAGCGTGCTGCTCCTTGTTGGCGCTGCAGACCATAAAAAGTGATATTCTGATAGTTAATATGTTGAAGACTGATCTTGCAACAAGATACAGATCCATATAAGGTAATGCATAATGCCTTCACCTGCCAAAGATATGCCCTTATGATAGAACCGAGCTGCAGGCAGTTAAATAAGCAGTTCCCCCCCAACAATTTAAAATATAAATTTAATCTTGTTATTACCATCATAGATACAATTCATGACATGATGTTAAAATATCTTCAGAAAATACACAAGAAACTGTGAGTACTTCAACAGCGGTTTTCTGTTGTGAATGTAGCCATTTTTACACAGTTTTTTAGTGTAACAAGAAAGTTACTGTACCAGCAGAATTGGCTCAATCGAACATGGAAATGTGAGCTAAACAATCACAGTAGTTTCACCAAGCTGAACCAGAAAAGTTTTTGCAACTGTAGCTCAGATAAAAGTTGTTTTGCAGTCAGAAAGGTTTGATTCCAGCTTCCTCCCGTCACATGTTGATGTGCCTACGGGCAAGGTAATTCGCCCCAAGTTGCCTATCTATCTCTGGTAGTTCTGCAAACACTGACTAAAGGGGACTAAACATGCACATTGCAGAACATTTTTGTAAAAAAGAAAAAAAAAAAACCTCTAACTTAAAAAAAAGGAAAATCAATTGCCATTGTGACGCATTCAATGGAGTTTATTCTTTTGACAGAAATAATGCATGGAAAGCCTTCAGAAGGCCTTCATTGTTCAAAGATCCTGTTGAAGTCCAGATAATGACGTCAAAAGAGAGATGAGGTGGAGTGATATTGGTAAGAGTTTAGTCAAATAGCAAAACATTGAAAGTGGGTGAAGAAAAATTACTTTATTTAAGAGGTGTGAGTCCTCTTCAATTAGTTATTATATGTTTAGTTTATTTAGCAGTGAAAAAATGCAGTAATTATTTTGTGGTTTTAGAAATGGTTTGGGCCTTACAGTACTTTTGACTTGATGATGTTGGCCCACATAACAAAAAGTTTGAACACCACTGGTCTGGTGTGTCCTCTGCTGCAGGTAACACTGAAAGTATGCATCATCAAGATCAGCCAGTGAACAGACTGCAAGGATTGACATTACTCAACAGGGTTGCACAATTGCTAACACAGCCCAGGGGAAGAACACAAAGAACGTCAACAGCCTGCTCAGCGTTTGCTTCACAAGTATTGTTTTTGTTGGGAACAGTAATGATTAAATGATCCAAAAGCTACTGCAGCAGTTCATCAAACCTGACGGTTTGATGAGCACATGGGAAGAAAGAGAGGCCTCTCTTTCTTCAAAAGAGAAGAACGATAATGTATTTCAAAAAGAAAGATAGGGATCTGATGTGTTGTCTGTTGGGCTTTCAGTCTGGCGATTACAGAACAGAACAGCTGGTTCAACCAGTAATATGTTTTATCTCACTTTTCTCAGATCAAAGGAGATATTTTACTGTTTCCTGTGGGTTCAAAAAAGTTATCAAAATAAATTGAACGACTTAAGAACTTTTTCTGTTCTGAGTTTGTTGTCCTTAATGTGGATCAGAGTGATTTCAGACAAGGCATTTGTGGATGAAAGTCTTGTTCCAATGTTTAATTGTTAATGTCAATGGACAATTGAAACCATGAATTAAAAAGGCATGAAACCTTTTTGTCTCTCTGTTCGACAATAAATCAGAACAATCATTTCTTGGTCTAGGTTCTGTGTTAAGACAACCAAGCTTATTTAAATTTTCATGTTTGTGTACATCTGAGCCACATATTTTGTGAAACACAGACGTCGCTGCGCCATCTCTCTCTGTAACCTGCATGGGCCTCACTGTCACAAATAACAAACAAGGCACCGTTCTGTGTTGTTTGTGGGGGGGTTTTGCGTCGTTCTGTAGTTTGGCAGAGTTACAGCGCCACCAACTGGCCCAGCTTGCCTTCCACAGTGTTTTATGTGGTGCTGCATCCTGTTGCGTTGATGCACATTTTTTTCTAAATCGATTACATCTGACTCTGTGTGGGCGGGGCTTCAGTTTCTCACCTGTTGACACATCTGTCCGTCATTCCAGTAATCAAGCTCACCAGCATAAATACTACTTTTCCTCAGTCAGTGTCAGAGCAGCTGATAACTCATGCTCCTCTCATGATTTCTTGTTCTAAAAACTATAGTTTTTAGCAAGTTTTTGGTTTTTGTCTTTTCAGGGAAAACTGCCTCTTTTTCTTGGATGATCACAAATTAAAGACTATGATTCTAACAACGAGGCACATTTACACGTTGTGTTGAAGTGTTTTTACTGACCAATGGACATTTTTCCCTTTTTAATCTCAAGCCACAGACTTGAATCCAGAGGAATATCATGTCCTCTGGTTCATTTGAGGCAACGTGGCAAGACAACTGCAGCATATGACATGTGCTATTAAACCTATGGCTTGGATCCAAACTTTCTGAATAACTATGTTTCAGAAAGGTGATAACAGTTGCACCCCCTCAGCCCCAGGAGTGACACGCCCCCCACTCTCAGCAGTGCTAGTTGTGTCGGCAAAGTTCACCTCCCCTCAACTCCAAACACAGCAGCCACATCAAAGCTGCCGGGCCGGGCCACTGCGGCCCCGTTTGCTGGTTTGTTATTCTCCTCCTAAGGTTAATTACAGCTGGGACTCAGGGGCTGCCCGACCATCTGCAGGGAGTTTGAAAGCTGAAGTTTAAAATTCCTGCCAGGCAAAATGAAAAAATAAACAGACCAATCAATCAGCGCGCTGCTAAATTACACATCCCTGTGGTGTGGTTTGCCGAGGCCAAAGGTGAGTTAATGTCTTCCCCAGAAACTAGCCTGACTCCGTCAAGGAGAGCCTCCGACACACCTCCAGAATCCAACCTGTCCACGCTTTTCTTGTTTTGGTTAACGCCATAAGGTTGTGTAAAGCCAATTTTACAGTATGCATGGAGAAATACCGCAACATATATCTTCGGCACCTATTATTTTGACTTTGCAGATCTGATGGATGGTGCAGAGATTTACTTTACAGGGTGGAGAAAAGCAGGAGAAGAAAAGGAGTGAGCCATTTAGTAAAAAGATTTTAAAAAGCACTCAATCAGAAGGTGTGACAAAGAAGGAAAAGACAGAGAATGGAGGGGGTACGGAGGAATGAGCTTTATGTCCCAAGCTTGCTTTCTGTGCAGTGAGCCGTGCCATTAGTTTGCAAGTGGCGACAGCAACAGGTTTGGTGTCTGTGGAGGCTCTCACTGGGCTAAGAATAGACTGCTATTTGTGTTTGTGTAACTGAACTGCAGACATTTTTTCTTTTACCATGGATGGTACTTATGGTGAGAGCACAAATGAATAGCATAAGTATATAATATTCGCTGCCACTGCTAGGTTGAGTTATTTCTTCAAACATGTCTTTGTCCGCTCTTCCCCTTAAATGCTTTGCTAAACAAAATGCAGCATTTCGTCGTTCTGGTGCCCCATACATACATTACCTTCACCATCTAAAATCTCCACCGTTTGCCACATTAATGTCCTCTCCCGGTTTGGCTCTTCCGTACTGTATAAAACTCAAGCTGTTTTGGAGTTAAACCAACCACAAGAAGTGTGTGTGTGTGTGTGTGTGTGTGTGTGCGTGCATGCGAATCACTCTGAAGCTTGTGGGTCTGTGTGCCACTCTTCAACTTTCCCAAACCACCTCTGTTTATTCTAATAAGGCACAGAGAACCAAAGAAAAGCATTAACAGGGTACAGCGCCGAAGTACCCCTCAGTCTGTATTTATCGTTCCAATATGGAGAACAGGCGTGTCTAATTGCTTGAACAGCTATGTGTGTGTGTGTGTGTGTGTGTGTGTGTGTGTGTGTGTGTGTGTGTGTATGTTCCTGTCTTGGGTCTGTGAGTACACTGGCTGAATTGGGAAGCGAGTCCCTTGCAGAGCACCAAAACCAGCCTCACATGGTTTTAATGCTTCCTGCTTGTTGTTTTATGTGTTTGCAATAAATGGAGCCACATGCTATCACTGGACCTGTATGCATGTGAAGAAAGTATTTGTCCCCCCTGATCAAGCAGGGCTCATTTGGATTGACTCACGACCAGAAAGACCAGTTAATGAATCAGTGGAAACAGAGGCATCATCCCTGCAGCCGTTTGACCTCCTGGGAGCTTCGTTGGACCAAAAGGTCTCTCGGCGCCTTCAGGTGTTTGGGACCAGGATTCATTTCGAGTCTTGACGTCAGACGTGGATTGTTTTTTGGGGTTTTTTGACGCAAAACGGGGTGTGCCTCGGTGACACTGGCTGCTGCAGGTGTCACAGTAGCGTCATGAGTCACAGTCTGCGTCCTTTTCCAGGTAGACTCCCTAAACCCCGCGGCTCAGCTGGGCCGTGTTTGTGTGTTGAGCTCCCGTCAAGAGGCATCAGGCTCACTGAGTTGCCAAACTCCCTTTGTTCTTGTGCAGACATGTTTAATTGTGCACACTAAGAGTGCGTTCACACTAGCCCCGATTAGTCTGCTTTAATCAAATACTGGTTACGTTTGTTTGGGGTAGAGTGAATGCGTGATCAAACTGTCGTACGCCTACAAATCTAGGTCTCGGTTTGATTAAAGTGAACTCTGGTTTGCGGTTCAAATGCATATATGGATGCAAGCAGGCTGGAAACAAAAAGCAGGACTCTGATACGAGGCATTCTGGGTAAATATGACCAAAACAAATGAGTGAGTCTAGAGCTAGCGGGAGAAACGACTCTTGCCAACGACAAAAGAGAAGTCCTACAATCGCGAAAATTTATCTCAACTCCATTTTGTTCACATTTTGTGAACAAAAATATATTCAGTGTCTTCTTCAGAGGTTTTATGTTGCATCTTTCAGTGGTTCTCAGTGCAGCGCCACACCAGGCGAGGGGGGAAACAGGTTTTCAAAAAGCACCAGCTGAAACTGTAACAAATCTTGCTACTTTGGTCCCCAATCGAACCGAGTCTACCGGACTACTTCGTGTAAAAACTCTCAAAAGTACCTCAAATATCTGAACAGACAAACCATCCAACTGTACCGCCAACAGTAAAGGAAATCATAAATAACTGGAAGAAACACATTTAGAGAATAGATGTGTAACTTCCTAAAACCGAAGGGATGGATTTAAATTGGCTGAAGTGAATCAGATATATTTTCAAGTTTTAACTGTAAAATATTGAGAACAAGAAGAAGTGGTTTGCTTTCAAGACTTCAAGTTATTTGAAAACTTCCATCACTAATTTATACTCGACAAGAATGATTGCATAAAGTTTCCTGTTTTAAAAAGAAAGTGTAAAACTCATTTTTTAAAATCTGAAGTCGTAGCTGTCGTGTGGAAGCTGAAAAAGCCGGCTATTTGTAATTTTAGAATGGATGAACTAGCACAAAAAATTATTTTATTTTTCAGAGTGCAAGACAGCGACTTCAATGGGCCTTTGGTTGACTTCTCTTACACAAGTCAGAGCTTTTAAAAAAAAATTTAAGAACTCTTGTTCTAAAAATGATTTGTCCTGACAAGTTTATTATGGTCTGATACTTTTGCTAAATGCTTTTGGGGCCAGTCGTTTCATGCATGTAAGCGCTTCGCAGTGTGATATTCCACTGATTGCACAAGTTGTGCACCAGGACCGATAAGATAAATCTGTGGCAGACAGTCGTTCTGCTGTCTGTGGACCCTTCGTCAATCATCGCGTTGCGGGCTCAGTTCAGATGAATCACCACTCACACACTCACACACACACACACACACACACACACACACACACACACACACACACACACACACACACACACACACACACACACGACATCCGACTCACTCAGCTGCACCCCAAGGAAGAGACTCCAGTGTCTTGGCAACAGAAGAGTGATGGCTTTAAATATATCCATCAGTAGCATCAGTAGTAAATTCTCATCATGTTTATTGCCTCTGAGTGTCGAAGGAGCAGACGGCTAAGAATGCGTCTTTCGAAACTCCTTGACTCATCAGTTTCCCACCATGTTGCTCTCCTGCTCTGCCTCAGTCATCCAAAAACTAATAAAAGTTGAAGCAAAATAAAACACAGACCGGTGTCACCTGAAGGCTTGGGAGCCGCTCTTCTTGTGGCTGTTTTATGTGATGATGAATTACGGCGCTTTTCAGAATTTAAACCCCTTGAAATTTATCACATTTCAAACTGATTGTATTTTATTGGGATTTTGCATGACAAGGACTGAAAAGTGGGAAGTAGATGGTGGTCAACACATTTCACAAACAAGAATCTGAAAGGTGTGGCATGTGCTTACTTTTAGCCCCATTTACTCTGGCACTCCCAAATACGACTCAGGGCAACAGTGTGTTTATAATGTCCTCATAAACAGAGCTGCTATAAAGGCTTCACACTGATGACTTTTGGCATTAATGTAGACCATTGAATGTAGCAGGTGATAAGGCCACTTCATTGAAATGTTACGTCTCATCATAAAACATATTTTTCTGTTTGTCTCGAATTTAAAAAAATTGATCTGAAGAATTATTTTATTATTTGTAATTATTTTAATATCCCTTAAGTCTTAATTAGATTTAGAACCAAAATGGGAAGCAATACTCTTTGCAGAGGAATGAGCAAAATAAACGTTCCAAGGACCTTATCAATACTGACACTTCATTTAAAACTGAATTATTTCAAATAACATATTTCAATGATAATCTACGCAACAAAACAAACAATAACATAAAACCCCCAAACATAAAACTTAAGGCTAAATTGTGAAGGGAATAGAATGAATTTTCAGTCACAGCTGATTCTGGTTGCTTTCTCTGAACCAGCTTAAGTTCCTGCTTCATGTTCTGCCATTTGTCTCTCTTTCTTTGGCTGCCTGGATTGTCCATTTCAACATCAGTACTTGTTCTTGTCTGCCTGGAGAGATTGGAGTCTGCAGAGTCTTATCGTCTTGTTGGTTCCTCAGGTTTAAAACCCAAGGAACAATTTTACTGTATAAACTGGATTCTGGTCTCTGCTGCATGTGCAGAAAGGCAAAACCAACTTAGCTGCTTTGCTTGCTGAGCGTTGCAGTGATGTCACTGATCAGCATGAGCAGAGAAAGGGGAAGACTGTAGCTGCTTGGCTGGAGAACCCAGTACACAGCGTGTGTGTGGCAGCGCCTCTTTATGGGATATCTGTAATCCAAAGATTCTGTCTGCAGAATTTCAAAGGTCAAGGCTTATTCTTCTGCTGGAACACAGTCACCGATTTCCCAGACAGTAGACTGACTATTTCCTTTATGTCTATATATACTGTATATACATATATATGCATTTCCAGGCACTGAATGTAAGAATGGTTCATGACACATGAGTTGTTAAGGTGAACTAAAAACATTTAAGTCTTAATTGAATTATTAGAACTTTGTGTACTAGTTCCTATGAGACTAAGCTCAGGTGCAGCGTCTTCCCGCTTTTAATCTTTTTACAATCGTGAGGTACCTGGACCTAAATGGGACCACCAGTAGAGATAAGTGGTACCATATCCTTTACTTCTCTCTGCTAAAGCATATACATAAACCTCAAATTACACCCAGGTTACAAATGAAGCATTAAATGGCGAAAAAGGCTTTTTCAACATTTTATGATGCTGTACCTATAAATGATGCACGAATGTAAAGAAAACCCAAGATGAGGGGAAAAAAAATAAAAAAAGTGTTGACCTTTGACTTGCTGGTGTCTGTCTCTCGTTTCTGCCTCCAAGTGTTGCCCCATAAAGTGCGCTCCACTGGAACTCAGTGCCTCGTAGATAATTTCTTTACACCCGAGAAGGAAAAATTCTCTGAGAGAAAGTTCCTGAGTAGTCGCAGGGAGGCAGAGTTAAGCAACAAAATGTCCGCGCATATCTCTCATCTCAAAGGGCCCGGTCTCTGCCACGATAGCTCTCAATCTGTCAGCGGTCAGCCCGCAGCTCCGGCGGCTTCAGGTTACCCGCTGAAATGCAGGATTTCACCAGCAGCGCAACAACCGTAAATTGATGCAGATGGGAGGCAGACGAGAGAAACTAAAAATCATAATAAGATGCCCACATGACAAAACAACCCACACTCCCTCTGCAGCTATAAGTCACTTTACTTTTTAATCAGCCATAGAGAGGGGGGGAAGGAAAAAAATGAACGTCCTACGCCAAAAGCTGCACATTAAATTCATTAGCTGAGCTCTTTGAGCGTTTCAGTGCATTCGGAGTGGTATTTAAAAAGTCATTTCTCATCGAGTCGAACATAAAACTTGAGGGCTGTCGTTTGAACTCCGCCCCATCCCCATTTTCCCTGCGGTATTTGGGCTTTGTGGAGGATAAAAGCGCCCTGTGAAAACGAATCGAGGAAAATGGACCACTTGGCTCAGAGCTCAGAGCAGCGAATAGCAACGCATCCCTCAGAATGCCTCCTCTCCAACTCAAACAGAACTCCCGGTCGAGCGGCAGAGCTTCGCTTGCCAGAACATGCAGGGCTCTTTTATAGCTTACATATGCAAAATACTCACCACAAATTCCACGTCTGGATGCTCAAGGGCTAACCTGAAAATATTAGCATTTGTTGAGCAGAAAAGGCCCTTCGAGAGCGGCTCCCTGCCTGAGCCGCTGTACCTGTCCGGCCACTCTAAGTGGGCTGAAAGAGGCACAGAGTTGAAGCTTCCCCACATGTCACGCGGGGTCAAAGTGGACTGGTGGGACAAAGGTCGGAGACCAACCTCAGCTCCAGGCCCACCCAGCTGAACAAACCTGCCACACAAATCCAAGCTGAAGTTTCAGTTTGGGTTCTGTTCAGCGTCTCCTTTAATCGCAGCTGGAAGGATTCTAGGAAACAAAAGTGCAGCAGCTTGCCTGCACAGAACTCCACTGGGTAAACAGTATTTTTGGCTTTTCACATCGAGTACAGCTGAAGGGTGTGCTACTGTGTGTGAAATTTGTTATACTTTAAAGGAATAGTTTGAGATTTCTAAGGGAAGTTCTGTGAAAACCTCATGAGAGAGAATGGTTCTCCTGATAGCTCAATCTACAGCTAGATTTAAAAGGGACGGTAACCCCAATCCATATACCAAAGCAAAACTTTGCCACTCTAAAACAACTCTAACATCAACAACTCATTTTTTCTACTTCCTGCTATCACATGTTTGATTTGGACAAAAATATAAAAAGAAACTAATTATGGTTTACATGGAAAATGGATGTAGGACATAGAGGTTCACTTAAACGTTTTTATATATATATATATATAAATATATATACTGACACCACTTTACTTTTAATTATACAATGGAGTATTAGAGCTTGGCTAAGAAAATCAAAAAAAATTTAATTATGAGAATAAAGTCATAAAATTACAAGAACAAAGTCATTGCATTACGATAATAAAGTTGTAAGAGAATAAAGTCAAAATAGTACAAGAATAAAGTAATAAAATGAGGATTTTATTCTCTATTACTTTATTCTCATACTACTACAACTTTATTCTAATATTATTTCAACTTTATTATTGTAGTTTTGTGACTTTATTCTCAAAATGAAATGGGTAATTCAGATGTTTTGAAGGGAAGTTCCATTAAGTTACTAGAAATATTCGTACGCTTCTCTGTAAGACGACTGAGCCACAATGAAGACATTTATTACTAATATTAGCATCTTATCCCAGTTTAATTTTCAAATTTGGAACAAAAATTGACCAGGGATTTAGACTTCCATCATCCTGAGGATTTATCCACCTTCCTATACACTTACTGCTAGATGACATATTTCACTGCGATTAAAGGAACTTTACTTATAATAACTTACTTCGAAGCTCATTTCAGCGTATTTGAACTGCCCAGATAAGTGGCAGAACGTCTTTTTCAACATACTTGTCTGGTAAAACAAGTCGTTGCTTTGTGCCCAAAACAAATCAAAGTTAGGAACCGGATCATTTCTTCAGTCAGAGTGAGTCAGAGGACTCTATCACAAATGCTCTGGTTGCACAGGTTGACCTGCTTTTTTGGAAATACCTTCCTGGGACGTAATGTGTTTGTGGAATAAGTTTCACCAGATTATTGTCTTCCATCCAGAAAATCCTCAGCTATCATCAGTTGCCACCAGAGTCACCTGTTTGTCTGCTGCTGGCAGAATAAAATCAAACTGTAGTAAACAAAATAATTCCAGTCAAAGTGACATTCCAAATGTGCAAACATTAAAGGTGTTAACCATTAGTGCTTAATTGATCTGTGTGTAATCATTTGGGGTCTGCGCAGTTGCCTTGCAGCGAGAAGGTCCATGTCCAGCACGCATCCCCCCTCTTTTAAAACACATCTGTTGGTAAGATTGAGAGAACTTCTTTTTTCTTGCAATCTGACTCATCTAGCACCATCATGAAACTGAACTCGAGCTGAAAAATCTCTGCGATTTCAGTTTCAGCATCCAGCTCACTCAGTGAACTGCACTGCTACCCGGATCCTGCTGGTCTTTCCTCATTGCTTTTCTTTTATGCAAAACAGCAAATGAACGTGTTAACTTTCCATACTTGCACACAAACACACTTACATGACTAAGCTGAAAGCTACAGAGGTGCCTTCATGTTGTTACACTGAATGGGAGAGCAAAGGAGCAATTTCACTCAATAGAGCAAGTCGGGGCAAGAGGGTTTTTTTGTTTTTCCATTTTTTTGGTGTGGCACCTTTAATACACCCATTCCACACATCCCGGTTTGTTTCTTTGCTGCAAGTGTGTCCCTGTGTGTGTACAGGTTGAGACACGGGGATCTAAACACAGCCTGTTTATCCACAGCTGTGTTGAGCAACAGCTCAAAGACGCATGGCTCTGAAGGCCTGAGGCCAGACACCAGCTGCACAAAACAACAGTGTGTGTCACTGCAGACGTGTCTGACTAAGAAGCCTCCGTCAACGGGAGCCCGAACGCTCTGTCAGCACTCTTAGACTCTCGAATCATTTTTACAGTCAGTGTCCAGACTTATTGCAGGCACTCATTCTAAAACGAAGCGCTTTCGAATGGGATGGTAGGATGAATACTCCCCCAACCCCTTGAGGTAAACAAATGTCTGAAATGTGTTTTTGTGGATTTTACTGGGCAGGTTTCTTGCATATGTCGGTGCAGCAGTAAATTCCAGTGTTGCTCCGCTGCTTGGTGTAACGTTAATTAGCTTAACGGGAACTGGAGCCCACTGGTGGACAACTAACAAGACCGTCTCCTGAAAGCCGAATCCTTCTCTTTCAGTTAGTACTAAATAAAAGCTTCCACTTAAGTAGAAGTTAGCTGCATGGCTGACTTTGAAATGAAGACAAAATCCATCTCTTCTCTTTAAAATCCAACAGGACTTTCATTCAAAGGTATTAGATAAACACAGTTTGTTGATGGACGCTCTGTTTGTTGCTTAAAACTGTCCCTGAACTTGATCCTGTTATGCAGACTCCATTATTGCTCTGCATTTTTCATAGGCAAATGTTCAAGTTTCTAAGAAATTCACCTAGTCTATAAATAATTGTGTGCCTGTCCAAGTATCTGCTTTGACATGTTGACTTAAAAGCTGTTTACACGCAGAAACAAGAAACAGAATTCCAAGTATTTATCTGTTTCTGTTTTGGTTTGTCAGCTGCTGTTTCACGTTTCTTAAAATCTAGCTTCGCATATTATGAGAGTCGGTTTTTTTAAGAAGAGGTAAAGCGCACGGCCATCATGGTTCGAGTACCAGCTTGAACCCACTTTCCAGTCTGACAACTGTTAAATGAAGCCCACTAATGCTGACAAAACCTTTTAAAAAATGAATATTGTTTTGCTGAGTTTAATCAGTAACCAGGTTGGAATGTCTTGCAGCTGGAGCCACTTCAAACACTCTGGAGGTGAGTGATTCTTCATCGGTGCGAACAGAGCGTCTGCATAGAGAGGCAGTTTGATTTAGTGGTTTTTATATCCTGAGGAAAATGCTGCGACATTTCTGTTTATTTGAATGAATTTTTAAAACAGTGCTGTCACTGCTTTAAGTCAGATTTTGTAAGTTGCAGCATCACATGCCAAGAAAGGCAATGATGGCACATTATTTATGTAAATCTGACTCTGAGTGTCATTGAAATGCAAGTTAGATGCATAACGGTGTAAAAACAAAAATTGATGTTGATTTATTGTTTAAAGAAGAAGTGAATGCATCCACAAGATCATACCATCCATCTATTTAAGGTGACGGAGCTGCAGCTACGCGGGACGGAGTCTAGTACAAGTTCTGTCACCAGAGTGCATCTGCCTGCTCTCTCGCTGCGGTTCTTCTGTTTCCTGGGCAATGATTGGTTTATGAATAACTGTCCACATAAACTTTACAACCACAGGCTCAACCAGGATCTGCTGTACTCTGTCTTTGTTTTTTATTATTATTATTGTTCTACATTTTAGAGAAAAAGGGAACTGCAAGAATGCTGATTCCTCATGACGGATGGCAGATCTTCGATACAGCGTCTAACGCTGCACTCAGTCAGTGAAGAGAATACAGTAAGACTTTGTCTTCACGCACAGATCATACATGCACAGTTAATCCACAACAAGTCGGGGAATTCCTCCTTAAGCAAAAGATCCAATCAGGTAATTGATGGTTAAGCAGATTAAGCAGCAGAGCTGACTCACTCAAGCAGACCTTTCAGAAGATTAAGTCGAAGGAGTAAAACAACTTTCTGCCTGCGGCTTTTTCCAACATCTCTTGAATAAATATTTGTTTAAGGTAAGCCAAAAAAAAAAAAAATGGAGTCAATTATCACTTATTACCATGTCAACCTTTCAGAATTTGTCTCATCACACTGGCAAGCATGCGTTTGTAAGCAAAAGCTTAGGATTTTACACACACATATATTGAAGCTGGAGAGAGGTTTTTCTTTTTTTTTTTCCCCCATCACCGTTGAGGGCAAAAGCAGACACGGGTGGTCCACACTTGTCATTCCATCCCCAAAAGGCAAAAA
Source organism: Alfaro cultratus (assembly GCA_903066825.1). Classification (NCBI taxonomy): domain Eukaryota; kingdom Metazoa; phylum Chordata; class Actinopteri; order Cyprinodontiformes; family Poeciliidae; genus Alfaro; species Alfaro cultratus. Next base: position 5,899 of record CAEFZX010027983.1, on the reverse strand, counting down.
GGCAACACAAAGCACTATGGGAAATATAACCCTTGCTGATGGCAGAGCACAAGGGGTGCTGTCTGCTTGGCAGGAGCACAAATCACTTTGGATGTGGGAGTTTAAAGTGTTTCCCAAGCAAGAGAAAAGATACTGCAGGGAATAAATCCCCGTGTCACTCAAGAGGAAATCCCGGGCCCCACTCACAGCGGTCCAATCCCAGGGTAATAAATATTGCGTCTCTGTGGTGAGCTGCTGTCATGTTTACATTCATCTCAGATTTGTTGGATCAGATTTGATGCCCCTAGCTACCTGCGCAGACTAACACTCAGCCTGAGCAAACACACAGAGAGCAAACAGGCTGAGCTGCTCCCAGGAATAGAGTGAGGGGCTTGTTTACACCGCAGAAGCACAAAGAGCTTGATGAAAAGGCAGCGTGTGGAGACGAGAGCATCTGAAGGAAGACGAATGGGACAGAAACATAAACAGCCGGTGTCTCTCTGTCCTCTGCCCCCGCTGTGACCTTTCCTCCACTCTGTGTTTGTCCGTCCGGCTTCTCAGCGTGACCACCGTGCACCTCGATCGGTCAATAAATAACACAGAGGATCAACACTCTTGCACAAAGCACAGATTACATCTCCGTCCCTGTTTCTGTTTTATGGTTTGGATACCAGCGACACTCCCCGCACACTGGTATTTGTTTGACAGGATGGTGACTCATGTGCGCCAGGCGTATCTCAAAGCGGAGACAGACTATTGACTGTCTCTCCCTGAGTTTCCCCTCAGAGTATGGATTGGCATGTGAAACTGTATCGCTTCGTCAATCGCATATCTCCCTGTTATGCATTAAGTGGAGCAGGTGTTGTGTGCACCTATCGACCGTTTCGCAGAAAGTTGCATGTGAGCGTAAATGTCAGAGGAAGTGGCACACAGGTGAATCACTCTGATTACAGCTGAGAGTCAACGAGCTGCTAGCATGCAAAGCCAGCAGCTGTGGAGCCTGAGGGGGCGGCTGCTGTTAGGAGGTCACCGTGTGCGCACTGATACACATGCGAACCGACCCCCTCAGAAAACCGAATGGATGCGGCTCTGGAAAATGTTTCTCACTGAAAACAAAGCAAATTTTGAAGCTCAGCAAAGCTGGGGGATGATCAACCCGTTGTTTTTTCCTGAATGATGACATTTTTCTTCCATGTGTCACAGTACATGTGGTTGTCGTCCACACAGATCACCGGATCAGCAGTCTGTGAACACCTTGGGAAGATTCTGTGATGTGAATGAACAGTTATCGGTCCAAACAATGACACAAAAAAAAAAAAGCTGCTTGCTACATATTAGAGTTTATAATGGCGTTCCACCAGGTCTGATACTTGGACAAGTACTCTTTGTTTTATATATACATTGACTAACACTGGATGCATTTATAGTCCTCTGCTGATTATACGTCATCATAAAGCCATAAAGACTTTAATATCTAATCAAGTCATCAAACTTGAATAAAGTTTGTTTTTGGAGTTAGACACCTTAGTTAGACACGTTTTCAATGACCCAATTACCCTAAATGGTATTTCTAAATTACATTTAACTAAAGGTTTTTTATGAAAATTGAACTCCCAACCTCAACGTCTATTTCAACGACTTACATTTCAACTTATATAACATTGCCAGATCAAGAAAAATCCTGCTCTGACTAGATTACTGTGGAGCCACATTGCTGATTATACATGAAGCACAATCTATTTCTAATTCCAAAAATATGACTTAATTCATCTGATTGATTTTGAGTTATAATTAGATTTTATTAATTTACATTGTGAATCTCACTACCGCAAAGCCTCAGTATTCACGGGTGCTAGTGTCATGTTTTGTGGTTGTGGGATGGTGTGGTAGACGCAGTGGACCCAGGCAGTAGAGAAAATGATGGTTTAATGACAAATAATGCACAGCATCCAGGCAGCACAGGTGAGCAGAAGGCAAGCAGCTCAGAACTGGTAGCAACTGGAAAATACTGCTAGAGACAATGACATTTGACAACTGGATAGACGAGGAACAAGAGACACATGTGGGATTAAATACACAGAGGGTAATCAGGGGGACGAGACACAGGTGGGATCACTACAGAGGTGCAGGGGACAACACGGAGACTCAACTGGCACAGAAACCAAAATAAACACACATAAAACTCAAATCCTCACAGTTAGAGACCAAAGCAAAACCGCAAGAAACTGAAATACCTGAATATCTGAGACCCCCCTCTAAAAATGCTTATAACTGCCTATTTTAGTAGTTCAAACACCAGCTATAGCTTAATATGCATTAAAACGTACAATAGAAACAGTCCTAGCTAATGTCCGCAGTCTTCCTTATCTCTGCTCATGGGGCGTCAGCCAATCAGTGCCACGGAAAATGAGCTGGTGTTCCTGAATAGCCAGCCAATAGCAAGTCAAGTTGCATTGCACCAAGGCATTTCCGCTTCCTAATCTTTTGAAGTTTCTTTTGAATGCTCTAGATATCTTCTACAAAATAAAATCTGTGAATAGTCAAAGTTTCTGCAAATAATTTGGAGTCACGTTCCACAGAGAAATCACAGGTAAATTCACACTGAGCCGTGAATAAGCCCACTGAATATCAGCTGATTATGAGAGGAGCTGCATTAGGCTAACTGATTTGGATTGAACTGAACAGAGCCCTTGAAAATGTCTTTAAAGATCCTGATGGCTCGTGACGTTGTGATGGATCTACCTTTAGATCACAACCGACTGCGACTAAAGGAGAGAAACCTTGATGGTGACTGAGAAAGTAACATGGTGCAGACTGTCTTCTCCGTTTGGCAAGCATCTCCAAACATTAAAACCAGATGTTACCGAAACCCCACAGATGTGAGGATTCAAGGCTGAGGTCTGGATGGCATATTCGAAATTTGCCGCCCCCGACCATCACGCAGCTAAAGGCCTCTCTTCTACCAAACGAGCAGAGTAACAAGAGTGCAGCGTGTTTTTATGAGTACATTGTGTGAAAACAGAATGGAGAACAGACAGACACCTATGTGAGATGGGGAGGACTCGTGGCTTAGAGAGCGAGTGTGTGTGGGAACCACAGTGACGTTCCCCGCCAGATCAAAACAACTGTCCTGCCAGGATGGGCCTCTTTCTGGTTTGTTTACAGTAAGAACTTTTCCAGACAGCAGGTGCGCACGCCTACGTGCACAGAGAGCAACACGCCTCCAGAAAGAATGTGCACTGCGTTTTGAAAATGTGGACGTGAAAAACCGAGGACCAATTCAAGGACATGTCTGTTTTTCAGCAAAGCAAGCAAATAGGCCTGGCACACCTGTGACTTGACACCCAGCCCCAGCAGCGTCGCAGCAGAACAGGAACCACGAGCCAGGCATTTTTATGTCAGTTTAATTTGCACGATACGTTTTAAAAAGCGAAATGTCTATGAGCTCAAAAAATAGGACGTCCTATTTTGAGTCCGTCCTGGTTCTGCCTGTGTGTGAGCGAGCGCGACAGGATCTGCTCTGAGACGGGAAAGGATGATGGAGCGCCGCAAAATGATTCATCCACAGACAACTTGGCTGTCCTCCCCTCGACTCTGTCTCCGTCCCGATCTCTCCTGGGATCTCAAACCCTCGACTGAAGAAGTCTGATTGCAAAGCTCCTCAATCATCTCCCGCAAAAACGCTAAAAGGTGTCTGCTCAAAAATGCAGTGGGTTTGGCAGCCGCGGCGGAAAGGTCACGGGTCGGAGGAACTTTTAACTGGAGGAATGAGAAGTACAAAACAGATATCCAGGCCATTATCCTGAAAAATGATTGATCGCGGCCTTTCAAAGAGTAATCCAGCTGTCTGATGAATGAAGGCACATGGAGAAAACATTGAGCAGGCTCTGTCGCAGAAAATACCTTTTTTTCTTGCCTGTTACCCGTAAAGCTGACTCCTTCTTGGTGTAACATTCAATAAGCAAACACATCAAAAGTTTCGCTTTTACAAGTCGCCTCACTACAGTGAGGTCTTGAAGCAAAAGTAAAATTTTAAAATACAGTCACTCTTAGTAACGTTTCAGCTTAGAGGTCACAAGATGACTTTTTTTTTTTAATATTGGTGAACAAAGGCTTTAGTTTGTATGTATAAAAGCTTTGGTATATGTTTAGACCTACATGGAGCAATGCCATAATTTGTTCTTGGTTCACTGTTCTCCAACACTTTTCCAGTATGTTAGTTTATTATTCATTTTGGAAAGATTAACAACATGTTTCTACCCTCCTCCCCCAAGAAAACCATAGCCTTGCCTACATCCATCCACAGCATGAAGAGACTAATGTTCATGTAACACTGAGTCCAAACCCAGCAGAGTCACTGCAGCCTCTTCCTGAGGTTTCCCCGACTTCTTCATCTGGAGCCAAGCAACTCTCCGCTTCGACGTGCTCGCAAACAAGCTTTCCCCCCACAAAAAGCACGCTCGTCGTCTGGGTCCGAGTGTGCTGAGGCTAATCTGTACCAGATCTCCGCACTAATCCTCCAAATGCCCGAGGATCGACATGATGACCTGTTTAAGATGGAGGCGATGGCACAAACACACACGTGACTCGCAGGAACGGCAGTAAAACCTCGCTGTGCCGCTTCCTGCTGAGGGCTCCCAGTCGCCGGCGCAGAGGAAGCAAAACAGTTCCCTCCAAACATGATTGCAGCTGCACATGCTTATAAAGGATGCCATTAAGCATACGCACAATCCACGGAACACACGGACAAACAAAGAGGTCGTAGTTTATATAAGACACTGGAGGAAGCATCACACATGATCTCCCTGAAAGGTCATGGTAATCACCATGGAGAGCTGGTAGACCATCAAAAAGCTCAGTCCGCTGCTTCTCTGCATTTCTATGCTGCCTTTCATTTTTGTTCTGCTTTAGAGCGACGGCGGGCGCAGCAGCACCGAGGAACAGCACCAGCAGGTACAAGTGGGAGCAAACCGGAGTCAAAAGGTTGAGATCTTTGTCTCGCAGCAACCTTGATGACATCTGTCTGCTCAGCTCTGTTTTCACTGCCCTGCCTGCCTGCCTGCCTGCCTGCCTGCCTGCGTGCGTGCGTGTGTGTGCGTGTGTTTGTGTGATTTTCTGAGTCGTGTGCAGCACAACCTATTTCGTTACTGGTGGATGAAGCGTTCCCACCCATCTCCACCCAGTCCTGAAATACACCAGTCTTCATAGTCAGACACACACACACACGCACCCACACACATACACACACACACACGCAGACAGAGAGAGAGAGGAACTTCTTAACCTTCCTCTTATTGACTTAATACAGAGAAGATAAAATAAATGTCCAGCAATAATCGCCACTTGTGTTTTTGTGCGGCCTTTTAGAAGGAGCTGCGATTCGATTGGATTATAAGCTAATAAGAAAGCTTTCCATGTCAGATGTTCTGAATGTGTCCACATTTTAATTCTTTGATAATGCTACAGTGGGTTTTCCAATCCAGGCTTGGACAGAAATGAGTCTGAGTGCTAAAACAAGCGAGTCTCATGTTAATCCATATAATATCTATATATTATTATATTATATAATAGGTGTTTTTATTTGTGAGTCCCCACAATGTAATATGTGCCAGGAAAACAATCCCCACAATGCATAAAACACAGGATACCAGTGACGTGCGGTCTCACCACCACCTGTCATCGTGGAAAAATAATATATAATGATAAAATAATTTATATTGCTTTTTTCACCCTGTAGTCTCTACTAGAAAATGACCTATTCTTCATTTAGCTTAACCAATTCTGATTATTTTTTCTTCAAAATAGCTGAATTGTCGCATTTTCCCATTCAAATGCTCTGAAGTGAAGCAGGTGAGGCATCAGTGAGCTGAGCCTCACCTGGGATTGATCAACCTCTCTAACTGCACTGGCTGCCATTTTA